>JAHWXV010097881.1:0-17867 GCA_024586415.1 Phrixothrix hirtus
CCATTTACTAGGTAAACATTGCTAATTAAAAGTATTTCTGTAATTTCCTGTTGAATATGCCGATTCTTCGGGTTGGTGGCCGCACGTGGATTGCTGAATATGGGTAATCGGTGGGAAATGCTAATATAACTTATATATATAAATATATATATATATATATATATATATAACAAGGGTGATTTGATATCATATAATTAAAGTCGTCTAGTTTCATCAGCTTAATTGCCAAATTAATCATGTCGTACTTAATAATCGCGCATAAGAGTCATTTTTTTTCAATTACTTAGGCATTTGCACTGCATTATTCTTTGTGGTGATATAATATATTTCATAGTAGTGGCGTATTTAATAAAACCATATTAAATAATACGCCAACTTTTGTAAACCATTAGACATGATGTTAATGATTTCATAGATATAACCAACTTATTGTGTCGAATTCTATTTAAAAAATAAACAATTGAAACCCTTATTCATAATGTTAAATTACCTCAAACAAAAAGTAGTCAGAATAATCTCTATGCGTCAATTTACCGAAGCAGCGTATAGAAGATGTCCAAGTGTTATTGTATTTACGCTTTAGTCCAGATCATTAATATAATTAGTTCACTTGTTAGACCGTTAAGGTTGTTTCAATAAAAGCATATAAAGTAAGACGCCAACTATTGTAAACCATTAGACGTAGGTTAATGGTTTCATAGATACGACCTACTTATTTTTTCGTATTTTATTAAAAGAATAAGCAACTGCAACCCTAATTTATAATGTTAAATAAATTCCAACCAAGAGTATTCCAAAAAATGTCTAAGTCAATTTACCAGTGCAAGGTATACAAGATATTTAACTGTTACTCTGGTTGCACTTCTGTGAAGGTCATTAGTATAATTTGTGCACTTGTTAGATGATTAAACTGATTTCAATAAATGCATATTAAATAACACGCCAACTATTAGATATAATGTTAATAATTCCATATATGCGACCTACTTATTTCTTTGAATTCTATTAAAGAACAAAAAAATTAATCTCTCATTTAAAAAGTTAAAAATCTCCAACAAAGAGTATTCTCAATCAAGAATAACACCGTCTTTATACGTCACATATATGTAATTGTTTATTATGCTGCTTAAAATTGTGTATATACTAGCAATTAAATGGAAGGTAATGAAGCATTTGGTTACGAATTACGTTTTGAATATGTTTCTAATTTATACACTTAAAACTCCGAGGGCCGATTATACAAAAAGGGGTTGAGCTATTAAATTTTTATGATAAGTAGTTTGATAGAGGGGTTCAATTCACATTTTTTCAAGGTAATTGAAATTCTACACCTATAGCGTACCGAGCTTCGCGACGCCTCCAAAAATTAAACCGAATGCAAGGACTTTAAAATTACAATAGTTTAAAAATACATCCAATTTAAAGACGTTTTAGTCATTTTTTTCACTAGCCGTACTGCTTATGCATTTAATTTTTCACAGTAACGTTTAGCTTGATTGGGTAGTAACACTGTCATTAAATGTGTCAGAGTTTGTCCTAATTTATTCGTGTGGCGAAATTCATTTAAAAAAAAAGTTCAATACAGCAACCAAGAAAAAGTAGACATGCTACTAGTTTATGGTGAATGTCAATTAAATGCTAGAAAAGCGCAAAGGGTTTCTACACAGCGTTATCCATTCCCGACAACAAAACTTTCCAAGTTTTTTCAAGAATTTGAGAAATTATGGGCGTTTCGTAAAACCAAAAAGGAACAAAGGAAATACGGTGACGAATGATGCAAATACAGCGAGCTTAATACAGAAGTTTATGATAATCCCAAAACTTCATTAACGGAAATAAATTAAAGTACTGGTGTAAGCATGGGTTCATCATGAAAAATCCTGCATTAGAACCCTTTTCAACCTTATAAAACTAAATTTTAGTCCAAAAACCTTAACCCGGTGATTCCGCAAGGACAATGGATTTTTTAGCGGGATTTTCCGGCTTGTACGATCAAATTTTATGGAGCGACGGGAGTCGGTTTCATAATAATGGAATCGTAAACAGACATAATTGTCAGGATTAGTCTCAGGATAATCCTTGTTGGGTAACTGAAAGAAGAAACCGAATTGTTTTCAGAATTGACGTTTGGTGCGGTATAATAAACGAATACCTTATCAGGCCATATTATTATGTAGGTAGGTTAAATGCAGAACGTTATTTAGATTTTGTTCAGTCCGAACTTTCGGAACTGTTAGAAGAAGTGCCCCTTGAAAATCGAGCAAACCTTTGGCTGCAACACGATGGGGCTCCTGCTCACAATGCCCATATTGTTTCCACTTTTTTAGATAGAACATATTCAAATCGACGGTTTGGTACCAACAGATCGATAAGGTGCCCTCTTAGGTCACCAAATATCACACTCTTAGATTACTAAAGGACATGACCTACGCGGAACCAATTGAAGATATGTCCGACCTTATAAATAAAATTACTGCGGCATATGCTGCTATTCCAAAAAGAACGATCCTTGATGCCACCCATGCCAGATTGCTGCAAAATTTTGATACTTGTGTTCTAACCCGGGCAATGAATTTTGAGCAAACACTTTAAAAAATATATTTTACTATTTCCTTTGTAGGTATTTTTAGACTGGGCTGTGTTAATATCATTATTATATGAATTAAGTGCCTAAAAAATGTGACTGGTGAAAATTATTTACAAGAATATTACGCAAAAGCGGGTAAAGCAATCGAATTGGTGTAAATGACAAAAACGCCTTTAAATTGAATGTACTTTTGAACTGATGTAATTTCGAAGTCTCTGGAATCGATTTGATTCTTGGAGACATCGCAACGCTCTGTACGATATAGGCGTTGATTTTTAATTGCATTTGAAAAATGCTAATTGAATCCGCCTATCAACCACTTTTCACGAAAATCAAATATCTCTACCGGTGATTGTAGAATCGGCTCTCAGAGCTTTAAGTGAAAAACCCGGTAGAATTTCACTTTAAATTAGTAATAAAATCTAACTAAAGTTTTGTTCAGTATTGTCACACGGTACAAATGTCTAAGTTATTTTCTTTAATACACGGTTAAATTGGGGAAATATTCTAGTAGATGTTGTTCGGGGCATGGCTCCATATATCTCTAGCCATGAACCAAGAAAATGGTGAACTTTTGCACATACTTGCAACATACTGATGGGGACCCAGTTAAGCACAATGTTTATTCTTTTACTTGATTGGTTAAAAATATTGTTACAACAATGTTGGGACGAAGTGATTGCAGAATATAAAAAACAAGTCAAAAAGTAAAGAGCACATTTAGTTTCAAATAAATTAACAAGTTTCTTGTGAAGTTGAAATTGAATCGCGAACATATAAAATCAAGATTTTGCATTTAACCTAGTATTTCATTTTGATCGAAGAGTTTGTGCATGGAGTGACAAATATTTTGTTCTTCATAAAGAGCAATCAACATATCAAGTGTGAACAAGATTTGCTTCAAATTATTAAAAATTAGTGGAACGAATGCACGAAAACCCATTACCAGGATTCGCGGTATGACATTACATAAACAATAAGAAATTATATATTTAAGGGCTTGTAAGACTAAAATATGATGGAAAACGCAATTGTCGAATTACAAGACCATACGCTATTTCTTCCATAAATATATTGAAAACAAATTACGAACGTGCACCCTTTAATCTGGTGCAGAAAAAAAACCAAAAAAACAAAATAATAAGCTAGTATTGATTTTTAAGGGTTTAAAGGTAACAAGAAATTAGTATCAAATACAGTTAATTGAATTTCAAAGAATGTCACAATAAAACAGTGAAAACTGTTTAATTAATACTTTTAAATTTTTATATATCTTAAACTAGATCTGTGTGTGTGTGTGTGTGTTTGTGTATGGGTGCGTGCATTCATGCGTGCGTGAGTGCGTGCGTACGAACGTGTGCGAGTGCGTGCGTGCGTGCGGACGTAATTGCGTACGTGTGTGTGCATATTAAGCGGTTTCGTGACCAGCGCTTGCATGAAAATATAAATCGTACTACATCAACAGTTTGAAGTTAATCAACTGGTCAGACATTTAAGGGATGTAGCTACTTGAACTAATGGAAGCAGGGAATTAACATTTTTAGGGTTTGTTCAATTTAGAATTGTTTTCTATAATTTTGTGAACTGAGCGAACTATAAAATCATAGAAGTAAGTTATTTGTTCGCTTTATTTCTGGGGTAAAAAAATGTTTAACATTAAAAATATACCAAGCAATAGCAAAGATGATAATAGTAGAAGCAGTTGCGTTGGTATATTGAATATTGTAGTAACAATGCTTCTTTTAATTCTATTTGTTCAAATATGCAAACTTTTGTCTAAATAGCTGCAAGCACAGCTGAAAAAGCATACGATATAATAAACGAAAGAAATACCGATGTCAACAATAGTGAACGAAATAGAAATAGTATTCATAATGTGACACGTTAAAATGCATACAAATGTCATAATTATATTAAATCGGTTATGACTTTGCTTTAAAGCCAGATGACTGGTGTACATTTTAACTTTGCAAGTGAGGTGTTTGAGCGGGAGATGACTTTCTTGTTCGTGTGGTGTTCAGTGATGAGTCGACTTTCCCTCTAAACGATAAATATCCGTAATGTTTGTATCTGAGGGACAGAAAATCCTCAGGAGCTTGTACAATATCAAAGGAATTCCCCAATATTAAACCTTTTATGCACTGTGTCCCGACCTCAAGCGTACGGACCATTTTATTTCGCTGACGCTACCGTAACAGGGGAGGTTTATCTTCATATGTTGCAAGAATGGCTCTTTCCCTAATTTTTACTAGACGGTGAACCTCAAAATTTTATTTGGAGAAAATATACAGCCCCACCCATTGGAATCTCCTTGTACGGGAGTGGTTGAACGTCGAACGCCGTGATTGTTGGATTGGTCATAATGGTCAATACGACAGCGCTCTTTTCCGCCGACCTTCATGTTCGCAAAACCTCACGCCATACGATTTGTTTCTTTGTGGCTTTATAAGAGATCTTGTTTATGTTCCGCCACTACCTAATGATATTCCAGAGTTGAGATACAAAATTCAAGTAACTATGGCTTCCGTTATTTCGGGCTTGCTAACCAAAGCGTGGAATTTGGATTTTAAGTTGGAAGTGTGCACATATAGCATATTTATAAGGAACACTAGCTTAGTTCACCTTCCATCTAATGTATGATTTGTTGTAAATAGTCTAAATTAAACAGTTATAATATTTCATTGAAAGTGAGACATTCCTTTGTGGACGCCCGGTACATTAAATTCTTTTCTAGAACTATTTATTGAGTTCCAATACACAGAACATATAATTATATACACTTCAGTACAGAGTTCTCCATCTCAAATTATAAACGAAATCACCAATTTAAATTACTTTTGCGTTGAAGTAGTCACCTTTCTTCCTGATTCAAAACCTGCCGAAACACAGTTGTTCACTTTTATAGATAACCAGACATGCCAGCCGTCAATATTCCATTTACATTGCATTCAAACCGTAAACATAAGTTAATCAATTTGAAGTGCCAGACTTTAAACTTTAATTGACATTAAATGCATCAATTCTCTAAGTATCAGGTTCACTAATAATTTGACATAAAGCAAAAATAGTAAGTGACCCTTCAGAATTAATATATAATAACGTTTGCTGCAGAAACTTTTTTACCGTTTCTAGATAATTTAGGTGTGCTGAAATTGAAAATACTCTCGGATTTGCTCACTCAGATCGTTTTTAGAAAATAAAACGGATCATATGTTTAAGATAAAGGCTAATTTACATATATGTAGGGCAGCTACTCTTCAAAGAAAAAGCCACGTATCAAAAAAGACATTTATAATATAATAAATACTTACAAAAATTATTATGAAAGCTATCTACCATAAACCTTAACCTACAGTATGACAGAAAAAGGTGTTATTCTGAATCACCTAAAAACTTCCTCTTATGCCTTTCTTGCAAAGGATTTAGAAGGACGGTACCTTTAGCGCCTTTAGCAGTAGTCGGCCATCATGGGAGCCTCCCATCTGCCTTGATTTCTCGCTTGCATAGATTTTATGTCCTATTGGAATCTTTCGCCTGTTCCTCACCAAGATTAGCAAGATTTTCTGGCAGAAGATGGCTGTGGAGGTAATAAAGCTTAATGCTCATATGACAGCCGTGTTTGCTAAAATTATTGAGCATATCTTCCGCTATATTCTGATAATTTTTGAATTTACTATTTCCAAGAAAATTTTGCACAATTTTAACAAAAGAGAATAATGCATTAGACTCAATTTTGGCCATTGATTCTGTAAAATGCAAATCTTTTACAAGTTGCCTTATATTAGATCCCTAAATACTCAGACTTTCAATTTTTCTGTGCTAAGTGCAGGGAATTTAGTGGACAAGTATTCAAAACAAGGATCATTCTGATATAAAGCGTCTACAAATTGTTTTATAAGTCATAGTTCAATATTCAAGGGAGGAAATATGCTTGTACTTGTACTAGAACATCTCTAGAAGGCCAAGTCCTTTTTAGCCCACCTTTCCCAAAGACACAGGAAATAAGGATATTTTGTATAGCCATATTACTGACACAAGGTAGTTGACCATTTTCAAATCAGGCAGGGTCGCCATGTGTTGTCCTGCCCTACAGGACCTCGAAGGGCATAGGGGAGTAATTAAAGTTAGAGATAGTAGATTCCCTTCTAATTTACTTTATTAACAATTAAGGTAAAATAAATCCAATTTCGAGATTAAGTGCGTTACACGTCTTCACCCTTATCTTGCTAAAACATTACTTTTTTTCTAATTTTCCACACGAACCCAAGTTATCTCAGCTCTCAGCAGTCATCAAAAATAATTGAACGTGGCATCCAAAGTTCAAAGGTTTCCCAAATGTTTAACAGCTTTTTATTACTGGATATATGAAAGATGTATTTCATGCTAGCCTAATTTGGGTTCATTGTTCGCAAAATCTAATAATCATTTTTAAAATCTATAAACTAAGGCTTCCCCTATTTTATGAATACCCCTTACTCCGCTAAAATGTAACCCGCTTGATATTTTTTGGACTAGCGATATCGTTTTATGTTGCTCTTGCATTTTTGCAGAATGATAAATCGATATACTTCCATATTTGTTACCATTATGTAAAAGAACACACGTTAAACTGTTGAACTGCGTTTGGAACTGTCGATAAAAAGACACCGGTCATCTAGTGTATACCCTGGTATACGAATTTTCCTAAAAATCCTTTAATAGCATTACAAAACCATGTTATCTTTCTGAGAGAAAAATGGCAAAAGATCATTTTCTCTATTACAATAGTATGTAATTATGGTGCTAGGATAAAGAAGATCCTTTTCATTTAGTCTGGAGATAAGCAACTCCGAAGACTCCTATGGAACGTTCAAATCACTGAGAAGGTCCTTTAGCTCTTCCTCCGTAAAGTGCCCGGGGTGTACTGAATCTCCTTCAAAACCACTATCGCTTCTCTCAAATCTATTACTCAGTAGTTTTTTTGATGAATATTCGTCATTATCCTCTGGAAATGTAGGTAGGCTGCTAACTATTGGAAAAGTTATTTCCTCAGAATTCTGAATAGGCCTTCTTGCTGAATCCAGATTAGAATATGTCCGCTTATGTCGATTGTTACGATTAATGCCCTTCATATTCGCAAGACAAAAATATAAATCGTTAAAATTACTTTATGGTTCTCTCCATGTCATTGGAACACCAACCTTTAAACGTTTTCTTAGTCCTTATGCCCAATGTGGAAAGTTTTCGACGCAGGTTTTGCACACAACATGTGGATCCTAGACTCTATCTTGGTCTCCTAAATGTAGCAGAAAATAGCCGGGAGATTTATACAACTACGGCTGCTTGTAGAATTCATGATCTTCATTTGTTGAAAACAGACTATTGCAACGAAACTAAGGTTCAAACTAAATTTTACAGTAGAATGCAGACAACTTTATAGGGATATTACTAATTACAGTAACTGAATACATTTAGCTTAATTGGAGAAATTTTATAAAAAAGTATTGATGTCTAACCGAAAATATTTAAGAAGCAATTAGCCTATTTCAGTTAGCGGTATTTCCAGTAACTACAAATTAATTAGATTTTATTAGAATGCCATTCATGTTAGAATTTATAAAGTTTTATGATATATTTATTGCAGTTATAGTTGTAGATTATACAACATTATAATAATGTTTATGCTTTTGATGAATATATTGTATCTCGAAAATTAGAGCTGATACGAATGAAAGCTATATATTTTTGGAATCAGTGCATCCAAGAAAACCAAAGTCAGTTGCCTTTTTCCCTGCAGCAATAGAAAACTTTTCTTGTTGTACTGTGATGGTTAATATTCCCATTACTCCTCAAAATCTTGCTCCAGGTAAAGAAAAATGAACTAAACACATTTTGATCTAAAAAGATGAAAACCTTATTAAAGGTAATTATGCTGCAACCAGTTGTTCAATTGTTATGATTCTATAATTCATTTAAATTAGAAACAGCTTGTTTACTACGTCGTTTAAGTAGTAACTGTACTTAGCATAAATACGCTCCAGCGTGATTCTAAATAGACAAACCTGCAAATAAAAATTTAATTTAAGGATTTCAAAACTTCGTTTTCAGGCAGTTTCAACCGGTACTTAAGAAGGTTCCAATGACCTTTCTAAAGGGATTAAGCATTTACTTCACCGTACCTTGTTTACATTTCGGTTATGTAATTACGGGTGAAAACCAGGTCAAGTTTGGACAAATAGTTTATTAATAACCAAAGAAATATTTACATAAAGAAATACTCACTAAACTGAAATAAAATCGTAATTATGACAATTAATTAGGTTTGAGGCTGTTAATTATTTACTTAAACAATTTTTCAGCGTGGACCTCTCAATAAATGTAAAAATAAAATTTTAAAAGTATATAATGCATTTAAATTACAAGGACATTTCAAAAACTTATTAATTCACTCCCTGATATAAATTTTAAACTTTAACAAAACACATAATATGGTGTGCGTTTTCTACGATCTAATTTATTTGACTTGTAGCATTTGGGTGTTGCGAAGAATTTCTTTGTTGCGGTTCTTTAGATTGGTTTGGTGAAATATGCTACGCAATTCAATCTGGTCTGAATCGCGTAAGTTGTCCTTTTTAGATTTTTAAAGTATGATATTAGTTGGATTCCTACCTTGAACTTAGTAGTGATCTTTTCATTCGAGAACTATTCTTTCTGCCTTTACGCGGCACTTGCACTGGACATTTACTTTGATCAAAACTAGATCCCAAAAGACCTCAGTTTCAAGTGATTCTGGCCGTTATATTCATTTAGAGTTTCCATGTCAGGACATTTTATAAAATTTGTCTTCATCAATCGTGTGTATTTGTTCAGAAGTATGTGTATTCCCTTTTATTCGAAATTCGTTAAGTTTCCCACGATTTGTTGCAAATTTTATTTTAGAATTTTTCTGATTATTTATTATTACGGGTGTTAAGACTTTAGTGCTGCACGTCTGAATTTTAGGAATTTGTTGCCCATCGGCGTCATTACGCTTGTAAACTTTAATCACTTCTTGTAGTTTTACGAACACATATTTAAAGAAACATTTAAAATCTACCTTTATTAATGAAAACTATAATAATTTCTTCTGCTGATTACGCGTTAATTAATTATTTAATTAACGTGTAATTAACAAGCTCTATAACACAAGTTGGACTTAGGCTATAAGTTAAACACCTATATATTGCCTAGAATTTTTCAGGGGTAATTTTCCATAAAAGAAAGAAAATCTAAATTATCGTTTTGAAATTCTATATTATAAAATGGTAGGCTCTGTTTGGCCCACATTCCAAACAGCTATTTTCAAAATAATTTTGTGCAGTATCTCTTCCAATGTTGTTACAATGAAAATTACCTTGTAATTTTCATAGATAATAAATATTTAATGTAATACTTCAGATTGCAAGTTTTACGGTTAACTAGTTTATTGAATTTAATTGTTAGTTTGATGCGAATTTTGATTAGTATCAGAACAATCAGATCATTTGTACCTTTGAGCTCAATGCGAAACTGATTGTTTTTTAACGGTACTACGTTCCAACCATCATAGTGATTTTGAGCCTTGACATAATTATTTGTTGTGAAATATTAATATTTTATTTTTTATATCCCTCTTGAAATAGAGGAAACTGTTTAGGATCTCATGGATTACATTGGTAAGCTGGATTTTGTTCAAACGCATTTAAATTTCAGATTTTACACTGAAAATTATATTAGTGTCTAACTGATAATTGAAATCATGACTTTGTTGGAATTCTCTGGCTTGATCATTATTTTGAATATAACTTTGTTCAAATAGTAGTTGATAATTCGTATCAAAGTTTGATTTATGAAAATTAAAATACGTTTAATAATTATTCAGTTTATTCAGTCTAGGTTGTGTAAAGTAGGACTTTAGTTTGTGTTGTAGATAGTTATTTTGGGAATAAGATATATTTAATTTGTCTTTAACGGACGCTAGTGCTGACTCTAAGCTATTTGGTTGTTTTTATTTAATATAAATTCTAATGGTGTATTTAATCTGAATATGTACAGCTTCAAAGCTAAGGATAGCGCGTCTGAAATTCTATAATCTTCTATTTAATGAAATTTTTGAAATTAGGTTGGCCAAAACTGTTGCAGTTCAATTATAAAAGCCAAGATGAGATTCCTTAAAACATTTTTTTAAATGGGTTAATTCAATTTGACTTTTAATTTGTTAGATTGGTCTCTAAAGTTGCTCATCAGTATTTGTTTTAAATCGCTCTAGGAATAACATGTGCAACGGGCCCATGATTACTTACACAGAATAATAACAGTTTATTTGTGTATAAATTAGTCTCACGCGTTTATCACGGTTAGGTAAGAATTTTTCTTTACTGCTCTGCTAAATTCAAATAATGTTGATGGATTACCAAAGTAAATTGAAATTTCGTTTAATCAAGAGCCTTTGATTTATATAGTTAACAGCATTAATCTTCTAAAGTTGTCGTTTTATTTACCAGTAATTTTATGAGCCGAAAAACAGTATGTTAATTTCTAAAGATAGATTTTTTCTCTAAAACGGCAACACTGGTTGATGTTTGAATATACACCATTAGTGCTCACAGTTTGTAGGAATAAATTTAATTATAACTCAAAACGAGTAATTATTATTAACTATTTATAGGCTACTTTAATTTTAAATAATTTTTATGTTAATATCCTACATTGAGCTCCCTATATATTGTTTATGGATCGGCTAGGAGTTACTAATGGTAGTCGTTACAAGACGAATTTGAATGTAAAGTTTAAAATTCTAATGATACTTTAGTAAATTTAAATATGTTTATTCATGATTATTATTTTAAATTTTCTTCATTAGATTAGAGAATTATGTTTTGTACTTGTTTATATCTTTAAAAGTTTATAATATCAATGTATGAAGTCTTGCACGTTCATTGCTTACCATCGTACCCATTAATTATATGATAGTTGCGATAATCAACTTACTCCAATAGCCTGGTGCTTCTAGTAGTCAAATCCTGTAAACACCTGCCTGATAGGGTTATTTTTCACCAGTCTTTAGTAATGGTTCAGGCAGGTGGTTAGAGAATGTGCGTCTTGTTTACGGCTACTATTGATTTTCGGTTAAGATAAGTTTTATTAAATTAGGTTTTAAATTCATAACTGCAATTCATATATCAAGATTTCAATAATCTTACTGCCAACTAAATACCAAATAACTAAACATAAAGTTAAGCAAAACCTTGATTTTGAAGTTGTAAAAGTTTATGTTCTTAAAAATTTCCTTTTTTGTCGCAATATTAATGATTGTGAACAACCTTTCTCCTAAAATATCATGTAAATGGAAAATTAGGATCCAAATTTTTACGATCAAATTGTCCCTAAAGTGTTGAAGATAACGTTATAGTAAAACAACTTTGACCGCTTAAACCAATTTTCATGGGCAGAGCGTAAATTTAACAAAATTTTCTCTTTTTCATAGTGATTTAAAGTGCAACTATTTTTGAGAAAAAACACTAACCTATCTTAGTTCCCTACGTTTTTGTCTGATAATGTTTACTCGATTTGAAATAAAGAAATAATCCACTGATTATGTAGCTAGCAGCCTCAAATGAAATCGAATAACACCCTTGCATGTTTTCTAGAGTACGATGCTTGCATAAAATGTAATGGTAGATTATTAGAGGATTAGATTAAATAATTGCAAAATAAATATGTTATTTGTTTATTTCAAATCAGATAAACAAACCAGAAGGGCATTTATACAGCTAACGGGGCGTAGTATTCTTTCTCAAAAACAATTGCATTTAGAAAACTTTTGTAGGAGAGCAATTTTTTTACAAATTATGCATTATCTGTAAAAAATAAGTGTAATAGTTAAAATTATTTACCATGGCATAACTTTGAAAATTTCAAGGTCACGATCTTTTACTTTAAATGATAGTGTATCAAAAGTTCTACTGTAAGTGATTACATCAAGCTGAAAAATTTCATAAAATTTCTTTCAACCATTGCGTTAAAAATGAAGTTTAAAGTTTTAGTTAAGGTATAGATCCTTACCATTTAAAAGCCACGGACGTTTGGCCTAACCTTTTTATGACCAGCGTCATAATTTCAGAGAATTAACCATAGAATATTGTCGGTGGTATCTTGTTACTCCCTATGTATTGAAATTTTTAAACATCTAATAATAAAAATATTAGTTACATTCCAAGAATGAAACATTGTTACGTTGACATAAGCAACAAGCTTATAAATGTTTAAAAATAAATTTGGAAATTATTTCAGAAGCCTTTAATTTATGTTATATATTCAATTTTTAAAACTTACTTCTACATCCATCTTAAACTGCAATTGTGAGCAAATACACTGTTACGCCATAGCATCAAAATAAAAATATTCGTATAAATCGTTCTTGATATAATAAATAAGTTACGTTCTGGTAGAAGGTTATAGAAAAAAAGTTGAGGAAGCGCTACTTCATGCACATATAATTTTCGTTATCTTTAAAATAAAACTAATTGAGCGGCAGCCGTTTCTGAACTTCAAGTGTAAATTGCAATATTAATGAATACTGTAATATGGAAAACCATATTGTATGTATACGCCGAGAAATGTTTGGGATTTCAAGTTTGCTTTTGTTGATATAAAGACATTTCGTGGCAAGGATTTTTTATATTATTTTCGGAAAATTATATTTTTCTTAATATATTACTAAAATTTATTTCGTTTAAACATATTTACTTACTTTCGCACATACTATTTTTTGCAGTTCCAAGACCGTCATATGGTTTCCTAATTGTTAGTCTTACATAGTATATATTACGTGTTTTAGTAGATTCTAAAACGGTTACAGTAACTAAAACGTAACAAATTACCAAATAGCGCGGTTCTTGTTAAGAAATTCGTTGCATCTCTGTTATAGAGCATATGGAACATATTCACCTGACATAAATGCTCATAGGGGAACGTACTTGGCTGTAGGTAATTAGAATTTATGGCAGTCAGCATATTATAACATTAAAGCAATAAATATACTGTGTCCTTAAAACATCCGATCGACTATTATAAAACTATTGATATCCATAATTCATTACGTAAATCTTTATTAACGCAAAAGGTGTATAGGCCATTTAGTATTTGTTGTGCATTCTAATTTATTAGTTATTCTAATATAATTTGTAAAAATGAGATATAAATCAATTCAATAGATTGCTATTGCGAATGTTTGTTAAAATTTAGGATGCACAACGCAATAATTAAATTTATATTTGTTTTCCACGTTAAAAGCGACTGTACTTACTAATACTTCCAGGGACGGCATCAATTTATGAAACTAAATGGAAAAGAAAATTTTACAAGCAGTTCTGCCCTAGGTTTATGGTAGACATATTTACACTTCGAAATATATTGCTGAAACTAAAATTTTTAAAAACTAGAATATGATATCCATTTTTATATAAAAGTTATAGTATTTCCAAAATCTCGAGAGAAATATCCTGATCGGAAAACAATAGGTTTTTAAGTTTTGTTTTACTTTGGGGAATTTCGCTCCAACAACCATTGTAACTTTAATGGAGCTACTGATAACAATTTTTCGTTATACGGTAGCATATTTTCAATTCTTGGCAGTTGCATATAAATAGAGTATATATCCTACAAATAGGGACAAAGTTTAACCCAATATTAAACTAAACTAATCTTTAATTAGAAAAAATAATGAATTGCTAATTATATTTACTCCAGCAACCTTTAAATAGCATTTTGTAACCGAAAACCGTATAATAATCTAAACACCTAGCCAGAAAGTTTTTAATTCTGTTAATGTTCAGCAAACTCCTTCATAAATAAATACTTCGAGAAAAGTTATATATTTTATAAAGCTTATTTTAAAAAAAACTGCCCGGAGTAATCCTTAGAGGCAGAAATATGTAACTCGAGTAAGTTAATTATTAATTCTTAGCTTAAAATTTTAAAATATTTGCCAGTATGCTAGATACAATGTTGCATATTGCACAAAGTCACTTAATATTCAAACAGAATAGCATTCATAAATTAACAATGAGTACTTGATCGAAAGTGCATGAAAACAACTTCAGGAATAGCACCGGGGAACTCACTAGAAATTAAACTTGTTTTAATCAAATACTCACACCAAATTCCTAAACCAGCATTTTGTAGTTATAGAATACAGAAAATGTAAACATAGTTTAATAAAAATTGTGAATTATTTTAAACAAACTGGGAAAATGAATAGAAAAATGTATCAGTACGACGAGTATGATTAAGAAGACTTTCATGCATATACCATTACTGGCAAAGTTTGCTGTACCCAAACATAATTTCCTTTTCTTTACATTTTCTTTTTAATTATATTTTCCATTAATTAATAAATTCTAACTAAACTGGTTTATTACTAGCTTAGGTATAAAGGTATATAAGGTAATTTGCTTTTATATCAAGAAAATACCTTTAGGAACTATTATAAATAACAACAGAGTTCATGGGATTTATTCGTATCTTACGTACATGCAATAGCATAATAAACATTAGAAGCCATAAACTAACCAAAAATTATATAATTCTGGTTATAAAATATTTGAATCCTAGACAAGTGCTCATAAGATTTATCTGTACATAAATTAGGTAAGATTACAATAATATGCGAAAATATAATAAAATTACTAATTTCTTCAATTCTATTCTATTTTCAATTGCTAGTTGTATATTCAGATATAACTATTTTTATCTATTAAGTATACAATCATTATTTAATTATAATAATTTTAATTTGCTAAATATGTTTTCATTATTTAAGGATTATGGATTTCATATTTTCCTGAATATATACTCACTATTTAGGTATGCGTTACCGATCAAAATGGTCCACAATTATACAATGTAAAAAATTTCAAACGTAGTTCATAGCGATTTCAAATATGGTAAATTGATTTGATTTCAACTAATTTATGTAACAACTTGCTCTACATAGTATATGTATACATTATTGACATCTATCTGTTATACTTTTTACAATCTTTCTAAATTATCTACAAGTGTTTAAAATGGAGTGTTATTTTGAAGGTTATTATTTTTCACGTAGTTCAAAAGTGCAAAATTTTTTAGCAATTTAATTTCTTAGTTCAGATCCCCAAACACGTAAACATAAAATACTATATTTAAATTGCAACAATTTTACTTATGGGTCGTAAACGGTATGAAATACGCTCGCATTGAATATTTAATTATCCTATGCAGCGCTCCAACTGCGCCTTGCGATAGAGGATTATGCATAGAACTAAAAATATGATGTACTCCTGCAGCTCGCCATAATTCTCGCATAAGTTTGGATTTAAAATTGGTTCCTAAATCGCTTTAAATTTCGGTTACCCACCTGAATTTACAAAAAATGTCAATTAAATGCGAACAGACTGTTTTTGCGCGCTGGTCTATCATTGGTGTACCTAAAGGGTATCTCGTACATGCATACACTACTGTAAGGATGTACTTATTTCCTCTTTTTGTGAGCAGCAACGGTCCCGTGATGTCAATTATAATTCTAACCCAGGGTTCCGGCACAAGGAGCATGCGGATCATACTTTCCTTGTACTTACTTGTTCCTCCGAGTTTCTGGCACGCAGAACACGACTCACAATAATCTTTAACATCCTTCCGTATACTAGGCTACCAATAATTCTTCCGCAAATTCTGCCCACACCGATTCGTTCTTCCGTGTGTGAATTCGTGGAATTCCTTAAGTAATTTAACTGGAAGTGTTTTTGGAATTACTATCTGCGCGGTTTCTATTTCGTTCTGGTCCGACGGAATATCTACGTCGCGGCGCGTCCTTATAAGCAGTCCCTTCTTTGTTTTAAAAGTGACTGCCTTCTCGGATTCGCTGCCAACCTTCTTAAAAAGCGATTTTAATTCGCTATCCGTCTGCTTTTCCTTGATTACAAGCTCGTGAGAGACTTGTTTGAGTGGAGTATCATTTTCTATTCCTTTGGATTCTTAGCTTTCCGTACTTAGCACTTCTGCCATTTCTGTTTTCTCGTCTCCTTTCACCTTCTCTGAAGGTTCTTTCTCAGAAATGTCCGTGCTTTCTGCTTTTACATCCTTCCTTTCCACCCTTTATCTCTCCATGAGTGCGCGCGCTTTAGCCCGGGTAATTACATTTACACTCGCTGACATTGCGTTCGCATTGACCCCTAATATCAGGTCATATGATAACGTTCCATACGTCTCAACCTCTAAATAATCCGAGTACACGTCACTTTGTACGTAGACCTTAGCTACCGGAATCGTTAGGACCTCAGGTGGAAATACCTGTCGTACATGAATGCATTCTCCGATATATTCATGCGGGCTTACCAATTTCCTTTTTACTAAACTTATCGACGCTCCAGTGTCATATAAGCCTTGTGCGGATTTCCCATTTACATAAGCTTTAAATTCCAATTCACTTAAGCAACTTTCCGGTTTCCCAGCGAAGTTACACAAGTGTAACGGCCGCTTCTGCGGGCACGCAAACCACTTTTAATTCGCTGAACTGCATATAAAACATCCTTTAGGTTTTTGGTTCTTATCTCCTGAATCTACCTTGTTTGATGTATTAGCGCAATTCTTGTTGTCAGATCTTTCCTTTTTATCGTAACCCGCCGTGTGTCTGTCGGCCCCAATGTTTGGCTTACTCTTCCCGTTCTTGTGAAATATATTCTTCCTCTCAAAAGTTGGACTTCTAGGCTTCTCGTGAAAGTACACGGTTTTCCGATTTTCTGCGTATTCATCCGCCAACTCCATAGCTGCATCTAAGTCTCTCGGCATGTGTTCCAACAGATACACTCTTAACGTTTTAGATAACCTTTCGTAATATTGTTCCTGCATAATTATCTGTTTAGGATTATCTAGGTCTAACTCTAAACTAACATTAGCTAGCCATTTTATTCTACATAGGTTTCGTTGTTGAGTTTTCGGGCGTCGCGGAAACGTTTTCTATAATACTCCGGCTCCAATGAATAAATTTCTAGCACTGTCCCATTTACGGTCGCGTAATCGTTTAATTCTTCATCCTCTAGTCGTGTATAAGCCACCAAAGATTCGTTTATAAGAACCCTACCTAACACTTTGCCCCATTTACTCCTATCGACTAAATTTGTACGTAGCATTTTCTCAAAATCGTCAAAATACGTATCGATGCATTCCTCGTCCTTTTCCATTTTTCTCAAGAGCGAGACAACACGCGATTCTGCTTCAGTTAAACTACCCGTATGATTTTGCG
>JAHWXV010097882.1:0-16624 GCA_024586415.1 Phrixothrix hirtus
ATTTGAAAACCACATTTTTGAGATACCAACTTCAGAGTGGAAAAAATGCTTCCAGAAGTGGTTTGAACGCATGCAAAAGTATATAAAACTTAAAGGTGAATATTTAGAAAAACAATAAAACAGTTTGTTCCAAAAAATTTGTTTTCTTTCCTAGTTTTTGTAACTACTTAAGAGGCAACCCTCGTAGATGTATACATCAATAAATAACCATCAGAGTTTTCCTTTACGTGGAGCAATAAATAGTATCGGCTTTAGACGTAAAACCATTTTGCAATAATATGCTATTTTCCCATTTAACATGTACTGCGTCTAAAACTTGAGACAGACTACAGTTCACTTAATTTTTGACAACACATGCAATAACATAATTCATAACATGAACGTATTTATTAGAAACAATTTAAATGATGTTTATGTATAAGTACAGCAGAATACGCAGTATAATGAACCAAACCCTACACTAATTCTTTGAAGAAGATGATGAGATCTTCCAAGCTGGTAAATACTCATAAGCGTAAAAATTAAGAAACCCGAAGAACGCTAAGATGATCTAGTCGTTAGTTTGTGTTATACCTAGATAAAAGTAAATACAGATACCGAATATGAGCTCACGCGTGGTTTGAATAATTTAATAAATTTAGAAAACAAATTGCTGTTCCAAAATCTATTTACAGGTGTGTTAAATAATTAATAATAGATATTGTGAATAGAACTTTAGCGAAATGTAAAATCGTAGACGCCTATAAATATTCTATAAATTCAGTGGAGCAATTCATTATAATTAATTCTAAATGTTTTTGATCATTTATTCGTAATAAAAAAGATAAATATAGCAAATTACCAGGAAAATGCAATTAAATGGAGTTTGATAATGCTAAACAACAGGAATGAATGCATTTAGAGTCTATTTTGGTTTAGTTTATGATTATTATAATTAGCCCACAAATAAAAATAAATGTTACGCTACTGGCAATAGTCCCTATAACAATATGTTTTGCATTGATAAACGAAGATCATTCAGAAAGCATAATCCATAATCTTTCTGGTGCTCAAAGTTTGTTTTGCTTTTTTCAGTTTCGATGGTGATCGCAAATGATGTCATTCCATTGATTGGTGCGCGTTACACTACGTACTTCACATTTGGCGAGATTGCTAATTTTGTTGTACATTTTAACTCCGCACAGTTAAGCAGTAATCAACTGTAGCGGATCGTAGCTGCCGCCAAACTAAGGCGAAAGAGCACCACAGTCAGTGATAGGCTGACGGTGGTGGTAGGGAGACGCGGTCACTTGCCACAAAACAATGTTCATTACTTCCCGAATGACCCACGTATATATATATATATATATATATGGTTTTGCTCGATATAAGGGAATATAACACGCGTAACAAAGAACGCTTATAAACTATGAATCAACATTGCATAGTTTTCGAAATATTTGTTGTTAAAGTTTTCAGCCCTGCCCTACTTTTTAATTTGGTCTGCTGTATTGACCATGAAATGGCTGGTTAACTACACACCTTCAACCAGTGCCAAAGCCGAACGAACGGCTTCGGTATGACGCATACGATTTCATTAATGAATGTTCCCAGATGTTATTAAGACTACCCACTAATTACGGTTTAAAATGAAAAGTTTTGCTTACTTCCTTAAAAGTTCTAGTTTGTTTTGATGGTGCAAGTTTATAAAATGTTTCAAATCAAATCAAAGTTTTTACTTAATGGATATGTATCATTTTAGATATGTATAAAATTGTATTATTGAATAAGGGAACATTTTTTAAATAACCTTCACTTTTACAAAACCGTTTTAGCATGACGTTAAATTTTCTTAATAAAAAATATCTTCATATTATTATCATTTGTCCTCGCTTTTTATGTGAATAATTTAAATTTTGTGAAAATAGTTAACAATCTAAGCGATAAATGAATTTTATTAAAATTTTGTGGAATTTTCAACCATTACAGCTATATTCATACAAATTAATGCATATAAAACATGTTAATTTAAGATATTTATCAAATAATTAATGCGTAAATAATTATAATTAATAAGCAATAGAGTTTTACCACACAAGCAAACGTAGGTGATTTAAAGAAATACGTTTGACTATTCTTATTAAAACAGCTGGAGTCCTTTACTCAAAAAAGAACTCTAGTGGTGAAGGTAACATGATATTGTGTCAATAAAAACAGTCATATCTATGTTAGATCTTTACACGAAAATTTACTAATTTTCTTTTACGGTAGATTAAAAGTTCGTATAAATTAATTTTCACAAAGGGCTTGGGTACACGTGTGTTAAAGAATTCGTTTTATATCGCAAACACCCTGTATAATATTCCCCTTCGTATATTATCACTTCTAGAAACTTTCTGATTTTTGGTCGGGAGATTTTGTTTTCCCCGACTTTATCGCTAGGCCTGCTTGTATGTTTCTCCCCACCAGGGGATATGAGTTATTTTCTGAG
The DNA here is from genome assembly GCA_024586415.1 of Phrixothrix hirtus. Taxonomy (NCBI): domain Eukaryota; kingdom Metazoa; phylum Arthropoda; class Insecta; order Coleoptera; family Phengodidae; genus Phrixothrix; species Phrixothrix hirtus. Next base: position 2,471 of record JAHWXV010097882.1, read on the forward strand.
AATGCTTTTAGTTTTGTTTCCGAGTATCATTCTCCAATTCGAGCCAGTATATTGGTTGTCTTTTGTTCAAGCCCTTTCCAAGCTTCTGTTTCTAAGGGTAATGCAATACTATGCGCTATGTTCAACCACCAAAGGTTGTCGGAAGTCCCGCTGATATCTATGCAGATGATACTCTAGACGTCGCTTTATTTTGAGAGATACTCCATAGAAATCTGTTAGTGACATCTATCTTTCCTGAACCCATGTTGTTTGTGGCTGCATCTAAATGCAGTTCGGTGTCTTGTAATCCTTTTATTTAGTAATTCTTCGTATAGATCTCTTATTGCATGCATTATGCATATCTGTTGGTATGTTGTAATCTTATGAATTCCTTTCCTGTCTCGCTCTTCGACGACTATGTCATTAACTTGCTTCCAGTGGTTGGAAATGTTGCTCAATAAAGACACTCGTTAAAAAGTGGAAATTATATTGCTGTCAGTTGATCATGTAGGGCAGTAGCTCAACTTTTACCCCTCCAGAGTCTGGCACTTCCTTGTTATTAAGGTTAGCTATTGCGTCTCTAATTTCAGTTTCGTCAAAAGGTGGTGCTAGTTGAGTCCATAGAAATACGTCTTTGTTTTTATGTTCGTCGTTGTGCAGGTATCTGTTTGCATGTCATCACCCCGTACTAGGTTTTCTAGTAGGTGTGTGGCAGTCCCTCTTCAAGTAGTTGTGTAAGCCCCACTCCCTTATGCAGTGTCTCAATATCTCAGAGGTGTCTTTCAGTTTTTTGGAGGTTATTTGATATGGAATTCTCCAGGAATTAGTATTTAATTCCGTCTGTGCAAAGTTAATCGAGTTTTGTATTTTTGTATATTTCGTTAATTTACAGGCTTTCAATTTGCCTGTAATAATGTAGTGCAATTATTCTTAGATGAGGAATAAAAGATCTTTAGTATTTTCTCCTTGCTGCCATACATTGCTTTATAATAGTGAATAGAGATGGCTGCTTTTATTGTTTTCTATCGAATCTGTCAGTATTCTAGTGAATATGGTTACTTCTTGTTTCTAGTTTATTATTGGTGGTGGTAGAAACTCATTTTATAAGATTGTCCAATCTGCTTTTCGATAATTGAAAATTTTGTTAGTGTCTGTGATTGTTCTTATCCCGTTTTCTTGTGAAAGTTGAAAGGTTACCTTGTTATGGTCACTTGATGACTCGTTTTCTGTACTTTTCCACTGCCGTATTACATATATTTATTGTAATGTGCCTAAGGCAACGTGTACGTTTGTTTTTATGTTGTTATCTCCATAATAAGTTGGGGGGTTGTTAGTTTCGTTCAGTATACCCATATTAAGCTGAATAAATTCTGAAAGTTTTTGTTTGTCCGGTGACTGTGCCATATTCATCGTATGTATGACACGTCTGTTAGTGTAAGTTTACGAAAACTTGCATATTCTCCCCAGATAGATGTTAATGTCATCTTGAAACTGGAAGCAGGTGGGGTAAATCAGGTAGTTATCGGACACAGGGTAGCTATTGGACACTAAGTATCCAGTAAGTTGCACTTACTTTAAAACCATAAAAAGTTATAGGGAGTACTACTAACATATACTATGTTCATAACGTTATATGTTTTCCCGCCAATTTCTTCCAATTCTAGAAAAAATACTGTGAAACTTGCAAGCTTTTGATTGTGCTGTGAAACTTATTCATTTGATAAGAGGAAGGATAAAAATAAAGTTATAAATTAAGGTACATAATTTATAATTTAAATAATGCAATAATGAGTATATTGGTTATAAAGGTATAATTTACTAAAATGACGTGAATTGTGATGCAAATAAAGGTTAAATACATATTAGTGAAATGTCCAATAACTAAATCAATTTGAAGCATCTTTCTCAGTCATTGGACAGGTGTCCCATAACTAAGATGTGGTTTACTTTTTAAATTTGAAGTGTATTAATCCGAAGAAAATATATCCAATGGTATAAATTTTATTAGCTAATTACTTGTGCAACTAGTAATGGGACATATGTCCAATAATTAATATGGCATGTGTTCCATAACTAAATAAAATATAGATTCAAAATACCAAAAGAAAGGAAATTACGCTGCTTAAGTAGGCAATTGACGAAGTTAGAAGTAAATTGTTGTCATTAAGAGCTGAAGCAAAACAATACGGACCACTAAAATCGATTGGAGTTTAAATTAAAAAACCCGGGGTATAACAAAACTTGTAGTTCTTCTCCTGTATTAAAGAAAAACTGAAAAATTAACTGTAGAGGGTAGCTGTTATAGGTATAACTTACTATAATTTACAATTACATGTCTAAGATTTATTTGAATAGTTTTAAATTAAAATGTGTTTAGTCAAGGTCGATAATAGAACTTGCCGAAAGAGATTATCTCAGAAAAAAGGAAAACATAATTAAGAGTGTCCAGTGATTTTTAAATGATAATTCACGGCCTAACCCATTTAAGAGTAACCGTCCAGGAAACTACTCTAATAATTATTAAAATTAATATTAAATTCATAGGTGTTTTTAAGAAGACATCCAACTATAGCACAAAAGCTAGCGAAGCTGTAAGTAACGATAGTTCTTGTGTTTCTGAGACAGATATTAAAAAATGTATTTAAGCTATCGATAGCTATTTAGAATCAAACGGTATTAGAATGGTTGCGGAAGACCCTTCCCGGATCTACAATGGGGACCAAACATTATTTCAAATATGTCCTAATACAGGAAAAGCATTTGCTAGTAAAGGAGCCAAAACGTTTACAGTATTGATAGAGGGTGCGCAAAGGGTAATATAACGGCAATTTTTTCGTTTTCTGGCGGTGCTTTCCGCCCTCCTATGATCTTCTACCCATACAAAAGGATACCCGAGAAAATAAGTTCCACCGTTAATCCATCTTGGTGACTAGGAAGAAGTGACAATGGATTGATTCCAGCCGATGTTTTTTATGATTACATCAAAAATAAATTCTACCCATGTTTTCTTATTTTTGGATGGACATTAATCACACCTAAGTTATGAGTTAAGTATATTATGCAGTCAACTTAAAATTGAAATTATGACATTATATACAAATGCTACACGAATTTTATAGCCTTGCGACGTGACGTAGCGATTTTTAGGCCGATTAAAATGGTATGTAGAAAAGTTGTTAGGCAGTTTTATGAAACAAACTCCAATCACATTCTAAGCAAAATATCTTTTGCCCCTCTCCTCGGAAAAATCGTCAATAACCACATTAAACCTAACACCACCACGGTGGTTTTGAAACTTATGGTTTATTCCCATTTGACCCTAACAGGATTGATTATTCAAAATGCATAGGAAAAAGTAAAATGACCGATCATTATAGCACGTAAACTATTGAGGAAAATAACGCGATTATGGATTATAAAACATTTTGTACCTTTATTAATGATAGAAACATTCAAGAATTTAGATAAGATTTTGGACCATGAAAATTTAAATGATGAGTTAAATTTGATATATTGGTCCATATTCCCACAGTGGACTAACGAAGTAAATATAGTAATAGTTTAAAAAATTATTTTACACACAATCTTGTCCACAGAAATTAATTTATTTATTTGGTAAAGTAACTACAACATTGCTGAAAAAAGAAGGAATACAAAAAACACATTTTTAAAGAACTTACTAGCTAATTGTAAAAATAGGACATCAAATAAATATAAACAGTGTTGATATATTGCTAAAATAATAAAATTAACATGTTAATTAAAATATAAAAATATAAAACATCTAATAGGATGTGTAGTATACAAGGGTATATGAAACTTGTTCCTCAATACGTATTATTGTAGTATAAAGCTTTTATCAGATTTAAACATTCACAAGGAAATATAAAAATACATTCTGGTATATCTCATAATGATATTAAATAATTTAAAAAACAAATATTTTATTTTGTTTTTATGACAAATATATACATGTTAAAATCAATAATTAGAAAAAATTTTGGTTTAAACTATTAATTAAAATAAAAACAATTAAAACATTAAAATTAATAATTTAAAATTTATAACAAATACTTAATGTTTATGAAAGCAAAGTACAAGGTACATTTGAAGAATAAGTTGTATAAATGTTTAATAATGTTTAAATTAAATGAGAGGGGAACAAAATTACCCAAATTCAAATAGATTAGTAAATTGGAATGGTTAAAAAATATCAATATAAAGGAGAATGAAGAGGAAATTCAATTTTAAGAAGTAACATAAAACTCAGAAGGGGTCAAACTAGTTCAAAAAGTGCAATCTTTAGAGAAATGAATTGAAATCATAATAAAAGTCAGTGATTTAATTTACACATTTATAATTGTTGGAGTTATTGTGTACATAAATTTCATAAAATTCTAGAAGATTTGAAAAATGGTTTTCTGGTGCGAGATGTAAGATCTCAAGGTTATCTTCTGGAATAACCTTATGTTTAGTTGATACAATATGTTGAGCAAATGCCGAGTTTTGAACTTTCTTGTTGGAGATGTTTCTTTTATGTTCAGTAAGGCGTATTCTAAAATTCCTTCCTGTTTGTCCTATGTAGACCGCGTTACAAGCACCACAATTTAATTTGTATACACCAGGTTTGTTAAGTTTGTCAATAGGGTCCTTATTATTAGTCAATGTTTTTTTGAATATTTGATGATTTGAAAGATTAAATTTATATTTATGTAATATGCTAGCTAATTTTAGGGTGAAAGTTCCAAAGTACGGTAAAGATATATATTTAAAATTGTAGTGCTTATTTTTTCAATTGGTAACAAAGAGGTGGGAAGACAGAGTTGATGTGTTATTCGTCGGTAGAGAGAATTAATTGTATTGTTGGGATAACAATTACTATTAGCTATTTGAAAAATGATACTTAATTCCTTGTTGAAATCATCTTTATCCATGGGAATTTGTAATAATCTATGAAAATAAGATCTGAGGGCAGCAATTATTTGTGAAAAAGGGTGAATGCTTCTGTAATGAATGACTATCTGTTGTGGTAGGTTTCCTAAATATTTTGGATTTAAGTTTATTATCAGATTTTTGAAAAGTAGCATCTAAGAAATTGATGGTATTTCCGGTTTCAAGGGTAAACTTAATTTTGGAATGTTTACAATTTATTCATTCAAGTAAGCTAAGTAATTCACTTTCAGTACCGTCAAAAATTAAGAAAATATCATCCACATACCTTTTCCAAAGTACACTTTTGTTTCTAAACGGAATTTTGTTAAATATAAATTCGGTTTCAAACTTATTCATAAAAATTTCTACAAGCAAAGGAGATAGACTTAATCCCATTGCTAGACCATTATTTTGGATGTATATTTTTGATCGAATAAAAAGGAATTCTGTTGTAAAGCGATGTCTAATAATTTTAAAATTGAATTGCATTGTATGTTATATAAATCGGTATTATTTAAGTGGTCAGTTAATATTCTTGTGCAGTCGTCTGGGGGTAAAGAGTGGGAAAAGAAGTTGGTGACGTCAAATGAAGTTAGTAAAAAGGAATCTTTTAATTTAACGTTGGAGAGCGCTTTGATAAATTCAACGGAATTTTTGACAGAACAATCATTATCAAGTTTAATATGAGTTTTTAATAATTTATTTAATTAGATAGTTGATTTTGAAACTGGAAAATTTACGAATGAATATATAAGAGGGTGATTTGACGGGACGTGACACTTTAAATGAAAGACAAATTGTACAGAATTCATTTTATTCTTATTTTTCTACATATTCCCCTCGAACATTAACGCACTTGGACCAGCGGTGCTGAAGTGCCATTATACCTGATTTATAATCGTCTTTTTTAAGGCCTACAAGATACATCTAGGTTGCAGTTATAACTTCTTTATCTGACTTAAAGTGTTTTCCAGCGAGGAAAACTTTGAGTTTAGGAAAAAGTGAAAGTCACTCGGAGCAATGTCTGGCGAGTAAGGTGGGTGCGGAACAACTTAGAAACGTAATTCATCTAGTTTTTCATGAACAATTGCGCTGGTATGAGAAGGCGCGTTATCATGATGGAATAACAGCTTTTTACGAAACGTTTCTGGTCATTTGTCGGTAATTGCTGTTTTTAATTTATCAAAGACCTTCCGGTAATGGTATGACCTTTTGTTAAATAATCTATAAGTGGTATTCCTCACGAATGCCAGAAAATTGTCGCCATTACCTTACCGGCAGGCGTCTTGGCTTTCTTTGAAGGGGGCTGTTGCGGTGCTTCCATTCCTTAGACTGCCGTTTTAACTCAGGAATATAATATTGAAGGCAAGTTTCATCGCCAGTAACAAACCTCAGAAAATCGGCTTGATTTTTAATAAAAAACTGTAGATTCTTTTGTAACATTCGCAATCTCTCGCCTTTTTGTGCATCATTTAACAAACTCGACACCCATCTTGCAGATAGCTTAGATAAGCCCAAATCATTGTGCAAAATATGATGCACGCGTTCAGTAGATATGTAAACGATCTGGGCTATCTGGGCTATCCCCTTAATGTTTAACCTTCTATCTTTCCAAACGAGATTCCGTACTTTTTCGACCATTTCTGGAACCGTTACACTTTTTGAAGGGGCAGCACCGTCATCACATTCGAGGCTCACGTGACCACATTTAAATTTTATAGCCCAACGACAAATAGTAGCTTTTGAAGGGGCATTGTCACCTAATCTTTGCTGCATATCAGCTAAAATTTCTGCTGGTTCATATTCTTAAAAAACAAATACTGAATAGCACCATGAACAGTAATTTTATCCATTTTAATATTTTCCATATTTGTATTTCTTTAAATAACTGTATCTTTCAAAGTAAGCGTCGCAAAACAATGAAACTTGCACTATAACTTCAAAACACAATGCACTACTCGATTGTTACAATTTTGCGCTAGGTGGCACTAGTAGCCGAGTCTCATGTCCTCCAAAATCAACCTGGTAGGTCTAATAGGGATATCTGTTTGTGAATTTTTGGTAGTGAATAAAGGCGAGGTAAAGAGGGATTTATTACTTGTATATTTTACAATTAGACAACATATTACATAAATATAAATTTAAAGTATCTTTCAAATCATCAAATAATCAAAAAACATTTGTAACGTGTCCCTGCCTCTTAGGGTTGGAACAGGGTTACTAATGGCATGGGGTAGCTTCCAAGTCGGAGTTTAGGTCCAGGACTGCACTACGTTGCTTTGGAAACTATTCATCTAAAACTATTTACAAGGCCTTTTACCAGTGTGAATTATGATTCACAATTACTCGAGTCGGTTAAGTACTTTTAATTGGTTTTCAGTATATATGTATGCGAATCATTGCTCATGATACATTTTAACTTGAACAACTGTGTTATATTAATTTGAACATTGATTGATTATCAATCACAATTTCTGTAATGACAATCGTTGTAAAACGATAGGTGTACACCTTTCAAAAATGCTATTTTAATTATAGTGGTAAGATTTTGTTACACTTGAAATGTAATTTACTTATAGATCTCAAAATGGAGTACGCGGCGTGCATCGAGGGTGTAAACTCGTTGTTTGTACTTTTAGCGCAAGTGCAAAACAAATTAGGTAATTATCGGATAGTGTACAATTGTTCATAATTAAACCAGGGCTTAATTAAGGGATTAGGAGTGAGCCGACGATGCCTTCTGCGAAAGCTCCAATCATCAATGGGTGAGTTTTTACCAAGTCTATGAACGGGCTCGGTTCTCTAACTTGTTGGATGGGAAGGACTGCTTTCATGCAATCCAGTAAGTGTTTATCTTTATCAAATATTATCCACTAAATGAGAATTGCATAAAGTGCATTTAATTGAATTCGGAAATGCGCGATGTAGGCTAATGCACGTGCAAATTAAGCCTTTTAACTGTTAATAGATCGTGCTGTCTCTTCGCGTTGAAATACTACGATCCGTAACAAATATTTTGTCGCTTTTTCTTGGAATTTCTAGTTTTTTATACGACGTGAACGGAGTTTAGCAAAATTTATAGGTTTAAAATCACCGCGCTTATTCCTGAGGCTAACTCTAACCTATGTCGTATATTTGAAATTATTTTACCAGCTCTGGCGGTAAAATAAAGCTCAGTCGAAGGGCTTCCTTATCCAAAGGAGTAACAACTCTGCCTAAACCGGATTCAAACGCGTGTTTAAATACCAAACTGCTATCACCAAACCCAAGGTGAAATAATTTTCTTTAGGCCTAACTTCGCTAATTAAAACATTTCGTAACAAATTGGTACATCAATGTATGCGTATTTTAAGCGTGTGTGAACAGTAAAAATATCAATAATAGAATTGCGTGCATACACTTGGAAATAACAAAACTAATGATACAGGTTTAAGTAGGCTAATTAACATTACTAAAAATTAAGTAACGTATGTCGGAATACAATACGAAACTTCTTCTGAACAGTTAAATTACGTATCACTAAAGTAAAGTGGCTAATATAGTTTTAATTAGTATAAATTTTCCATCGATGCGCTAATGTAATCACATTCGAACACTCGTGGTTTTATATGCATAAAGTTCAAACAAAATAATGTTGATTTGAGGCCAAGAACCTTGAACCGTCTTGATTAATACAATATAGAGAATTTAAAAATATATCGGATCTTAATACTAATTAATGCAATGGTAATTAAATACAAATTGATAAATAAACTCGGTAAGCGATAATTATACAAATAATTATTAAAGAAAAAATAAATAAATAAATAATTATGATAAAGTTTGAAAAGTCGGTAATTATGCATATGGTTATTTGAAAATATATATACAGGGTCTTAACTAAATAAAAAAATTAATACAATTAATGAAGCTAGACCGTCATAACACAATCAGTTGATACTTGTAATTAACTAAATAAACTTCGTACGAAGAAAATAAACAGCGGCGGTATAGCTTCATTACACATCGACTAATAATAACGACCCTATTAACAAACTTGATAAATCCGGTGTATACAAATTAAATTGTGGTACTTGTAACGCGGTCTACATAAGACAAACGGGAAGGAATTTTAAAATAAGTCTTACTGAACATAAAAGAAACATCTCCAACACTAAAGTTCAAAACTCAGCATTTGCTCAACATATTGTATCAACTAAATGAAAATTTATTCCAGAAGATAACTTTGAGATCTTACATCTACTTGAAAATGCATTCAACGGCGAAACATATGTTGTAGTTACTTTACCGAATAAATACATTAATTTCTGTGGACAAGATTTTGGGTAAATCTTTCTTTTAACTATTACCATATTTAAATGATGAATTTGTTGCATTATATATATATATATATATATATATATATATATATATACATATACATATATTGACGACCCTGAATATCCTAAATAGGGAACCTAATTTACATTTTCATAGGTCGCTGCTCCAATACAAAAATATATATACCTGATTTGTCATATTGCCAACTGCCAATAATTAAGTTGTAATATTTAAACTGCTACGAGTATAATGAACTACTAGTAAAATTTATATTCACCTTTGCTAAAGAAAATTTTTTAATAAAGCATGGAATAGTAGGATATAAAATGAAAACGAAAATAACTGGAAAAAGTCAATAAACATGTTAATTATCTATTAAATAAACACCTAATGTACATTTTGCTCAAAATGTCGACCCCTGACTGTTACGCAGGTTGCAGTTCTGTTTAAATCGACTGTTGTACACGCCATAAAGTTTCTGGTGTTATTGACCTAAACGATTCTGTAATTATTTCCTTTAAATCATCAACATTAGCAAGCGGAGTTAAAAACACTTGAGGTTTTAGCACACCCCAAAGGAAAAATCTAAAAGACTGATAACGGGACTTGGTGGAGGTCATGGATTAAATGAACCCCTACCTATCCATCTATTTTCAAATTCAGTTGATAAAAATTGATGGACGTTTTGATAGAAATGAGGTGGTGCTCCATCCAACTGCAACCACAAATTTTGGCATGTATGAAGGTCCACATCTTCCAGCAGTAACTCGTTCTGCAAAAAATTATAAAAGTTTGTCCATTTGGTACCCCAATAATACGCTCACCTAAAATTCCACACCAAACATTTAAGGAATAAGTTGTTTGAAAGTGTGTTACTCACGTCCACTTTGGATTTTCTTTGTCGTAATAATGAGAATTATGCCTACTAATACAACCGTTATTTGTAAATGTAGCTTCATTTGAAAATATACACTTGCTTAAAAAGTATAAAATTATAAAATTCTAATGGTTCGTCAAAATCAGGCTCTTTTGGTTCTTGCACTAGCATTACATGGTATGGATGAAATTTATTTACACGTAAAATTTTACTTACTGAGAACTGGCTTATTTGAAGATTTCTAGCAATCGAATTTTGGCTTATATGGGGATCTTCCGTTACACTACGGATAACTGCTATGTCATTCTGCTCACTTGTGGCAATTCTTTGTCTAGGTCTTTTGGTAGAAGGCCAATTTTTTCTTAACTGAGTTTTAAGTCTGCAAAAAATTTTATTAGTTGTTGCTCTGCGATGTGGATAGCGTTGATGGTACAAATTTGTGACAGCAGCGGAATTTTCCCGGAATTCACCAAAAATTAAAGTCATATCAGTCTTTTCGTTATTTGAATACATCTTCTAATAAATTAATACAATTGGACGATAAGATTAATGTACTGCGTACACTTGCTTGACTAATATAATATTTATGCTTTAAATTAACATTAACGGTGAATACCAATTTTACTAGTGGTTCATTATACTCGTCCTGGTTTAAATATTACAACATAATTATTGACAGTTGGACATATGTCAAATAATGTATCTATGTTTTTGTATTGGAATGGCGACCTGTGTAAATTGGGTTGCCTATTTGGGAGATTCAGGGTCGTCAATACTCAGTAATAGCCCTGTATATATATACATGGTGTTTCGCCTAAGAACCGACACAGAGCAGGGGAATCTAGGGGAACCAAAAATACGATGATTTAATGCAACTTACCTTAATACAAATTTGCATCCCTGAGATGTTATAGGTCTTCAAAGTTGGGTTTCAAATTTTAAAAAAATCAATATATGAGTTATAGTTGAACTTAGAATAAGCAAATTTGGTATACATTGTGAGGACAGCGAGCGCATTAATCGACAGTAAGTAGAATTCAATTAAAGCATTTTAAAGGGATGATAAGGGATGATGCACCCCTAAAATGTGACAGAATTTTTTAACGCGTTGGCGGACTCAAAAATTGTTATTTTATTTTGTGGGAAATTTATTTCTAAACCTTTTCTTACTCTTCTTATTTTTCAAAAAACTATGCCGTTTTCAAGAAAAACCCGAATTAATAAAAAACACTTATTTTAGCGATGTTATTTAAAATCATCTGAATTTTAAAAGTGAAATAGCCGTTTCAATATATCAATGAAGCCCAACATTATGTCAAATTATGTCTTATACTCACCAGGAATATGATACCAAAAATCACGAAGATAGGTAGGCGCATTATATTTTTACAAGCGAAACAATATTTTTTTCACAGAACTTTGACGCTCAGTAGCGGCTTAACGAGGCGACTTTGGGTATAGGTAAGTTTGATTATATCGCCTTATTTTGATCCCAGGAATCTGTGGTTAAGCTATGACCAAACATTTTAGAGACACCTTTGAAAAAACATTCTGCAATAATTAGCTGTAAAAGTCTTAATTACTGTATTGTTTTCAGCGCCACTAAGGTTTTCATAATTAATGTTAAATTCCGTTTCTATTGGCGTGTAACACATACAAAAAAAGTTAACTTTAATAATATTTAGTGTTGCCAGTTTTATAAAATAGAAAATATCTGTTTTTTCTTATTAAGTATTATTGGCATTTTATTCAAATAAATTGTTTTAATTGGAAGGTACTATCTGATTTTATTTATTTTTGATGGTATCCAATATCTACTCCAAAACCATGTCCAATATCTAGAAAACCCGTCCAATGACGGGTTAATAAAAATTTGTTCATAACTTCCTTTTATTAGGAGATTATCACAAAATAACACTCAATCCATAGATAGGTAGATAGATTATTTCTTAGCCAAAGACGTAGAAATATACAATTGTAATAATGATACAATTTAACATGTGATTATTACAATGTAGAAAATAACAATAACAAATAGATATCAAATATAAAAATTACAAAAGTAATAATTTAAAGAATATAATACCTACTATAATACTGTCACACATTGTTAGCAACTAAAACTTATAATTAAAAATTTTAATGTAAATAGAACTTATCTAGGGTATAAAAACAGTTCTGATTTAAATAAGTCATTAATGATGATTTGAATTCTTTAGCATTGTCTATTATACTTATAGTTTTCGGTAATTTATTAAAAATCTATATAGAATTAAATAAATATTACCTATAGTACTTAGGATTTCTAACACTGCCTATTCGAAACTTATTGTGTCTTATGTTATAATTATGTGTGCTTAAGCTTTGTTGTATATGAGTTTTTTTATTGAATACAAATAAACTGCTATCTAAAATGAACAGATTGATTATTGTCATTATCCTTTGCTCTTGAAACACTGGCCTGCAGGTCTCTCTGTAGCCTAGGCCAAATATTATTCGAATAGCTTTTTTTGTAATTTTTAAATAAATAGAGTTACTCCAATAAAATAAACCATATCTAAGTATGGATTCAATATTATATTACAATAATAAAGCAACTGATTGCGTTTTGCTCATTTTCAGGTCTCTCAAACTCATTTTTCTGTAGTGTTAGAAAAATATAAAATCCCTTGTCCAATAACTACCGGGTTTACCCTGCTTACCAGTTTCCAGCTTTCTGAGTCTTTTGTTACTTCCAAGCAGATGCAGTGCAAGTCACAAGTGTATCCTACTACCCCACATGTAATTACGATTAGGAGTGAGCGCGATTCCGATCTCTCACTTTTCGGCATGCGCGCCATTTCCGTTTACATTGTGACTTATATAGCTCTTCCGCATATTCAGCTGATCGCAATTGACTTACTGTGGGATGGTGAGCCATCACGTTTATGTCCATTTCCCACTATATTAGGTTAATAATTATACGTCAATAAATTGCGCAAACTTTGAAATTATTTTCTGTCTCTGTGGAAGTGATACTTATGATGCTTATACAAGGTGTACCATTTCATTCGTTGCAAAATTATGGGACTTTCTCAACCGGTAGAAGCAATGATAATAGATTATTCCTTTTCGGGGTATAACCTCCCGAAAGGAAAATTCCAACTATAGTCCATTTCAGAAGCCCGTGAAATAATAAAATGTGTTGACAGGGGAATTCCACTAGCGTATCAATTTCAGTATATTTCTGGGATTATAATTAAGCATTACTATAAGTCCATTTCATATGACCGTGCATTAACCTTTGCAGATAGTGCACAAATATTTAACAAAAGCTGTAGTTTGAATACTTATTATAAGCGATGATCATTAGAAACGTATAAAATTTAAATGCAGCTACATAATAATGAGGACAAGAAATAGTCTCTATAACAATACATAATTTTCTTGTATACATATGTAACATTGAGTACTACAGTTTAGGGTCAATAAATTTAAAGTTACTTTTAATTCTAACGCTACATTTACTGCTGTACCTACGATTGTTTATGCAATTGTAGCTGTAGAAGTTAAAGTTGATTTTAAAATAAATTAACTTTTAAGTTTACTATGACATTGGCTGTTAATCTCATTTCATTATGAATGTGACTGCTTATATTATTATTGGTATTTTCAATATATCGATTTTTACGAATACTTATAAAATGCAGATCTTTCAAATTTTTAGATACAGACTCAACTGTACGTCTATTCTTAGGTAAAATCATGTAACGCAACTTTTGTAAGAGAATTATCTTTTGGTAAACGTACCGTTTCATACCAACATTAGAAGGAGGCAGCATTTTGGTGTTTCTATTCATTTACTACAACTTTCTACACTAAGTACTTGTCGCAACACAGAAAATATGATTTTTATTACTGCATGAACCTTTGAAATCGACTATAAGTTAAACTAATGTTTATTATTTAACAGTGGCTGCTCGTGAGTTCTGAAAGAGGGTGGGCACAAATAAAATCTTACCTATTTTTTGTACATAAAATCCATTCTCCTATTTTTCAAGCCGGAA
>JAHWXV010097951.1:0-12132 GCA_024586415.1 Phrixothrix hirtus
AACATTGAATTAATTTTTTAAGGACCTTATGCAAGTACACTTGGAGTAATTTTTCACAGTCATTTCATTCCATGATGTAATTATTCTGTTACAGACTATGTTTTTAACTGAGGATTTGCTGTCACCGATTCAGTTTTATATAATCTAACAATGTCCCGCATAGTGTAACGTGAAATATTTGGATATTTTGCTCTAGGTAGATCTTCGTTTTAAGTATGAATTAACAATAACTTTTCTAAGATCTTCAGATTTAATGTAAAAAACCAACGAATAAAGAATACTAAGGGAGCGCCCCGAACACGTAAAGTTGTGTCCAAATTGACCAACCATGATGGCGGCCTTGGCATTTGTGCTTATGCATTAAAAACGTCAAATTTTATAAATGTAACATTATGAAATACATATACAACAATATATATTGTTACGTATACACAGAACGAAAATTATTTATATCTTCTTCATCCAGGTAACTGTTGTGTTGGGCCAGGGTCGGCTATCTCGGATCAGAAATAATAAGGCGATAAACCTTCGGAAATAATATGTTATTCTCAAAATAAAATAAACAATTGAACAATAAAATATGTACAAAGCATAACCAAAAGGTTCAAGTGGTTATGTAGGTACTATGTGTACCTCTAAGTCTAAGATTAAATATTTACAGGATGGACGGCGGCTTCAGGATGTTCTAGTTCTAAATGCCACTAGTAACTGTATAACTAGGACATCCAAGACATCTTTCGATGACGGCGCTCTTTGCCCTGGTAACTGGACGCCGGCGGTGCATTCACAATTTTCTAAGTGCAAATCGAACTCATAGACTCGATTACATGCTTTAAATCAAAAGTTGATTTATTAAACCGGTGTCATCACGAAGGTGCAAGAACGTTTCTTTCTAACGCTTTGCGATAATTTGTTTAAGTTGAGTCTGCACAATATTGCGTCATAATATTTAAAATATTTAAAACATACTTATTTTATATAAATATTACAATTATACATTTATCTAATTTAATTAGATAAATTACTAGATTAATTAACATTTTCATATAATTAATTATTTGGATTAATTATGTTTATTATATTAATTAATTCAATTAATTATACTAATTATATTAATTAGTTTACGTACTCCGCGAATTTTAAAGTCTTTTTACCTAAATTCTAAATGACACGAAAAACGCGTAAAAATCGTATCGGTTTTTTCAGATCGCGTATTTTGTGTTATACAGTAATTTTACAAGTAAGCAAATAAATTACATGCACGATTAACAAAAACTTTCACGACTTGACACATTAAACGTTTACCATAATTAAACCGTTTCACACCGGTAGAAACGTTTTCTCTCCGTTGTATCATAAAAATCATTAATGAAAGACAGAAAGAGTACTGGGTCGGTGTGAAGTAGTTTAATTATTGTAAACGCCCTTGTTCATAAAAGCCTAATCTAATTACAAGTAATTAATTTTATGAAGACGGAAAGGCTCATGTAATTTAAAATAATTACAGAAATCTCTTTAAAACAATTAAATAGTCTCAAAATTTAAAGTTAATTTTAAATAAATAACTTTATTTATACAGGGTGTTTCAGATAATATGACATTCCTTTTATGGGCTGTAAGTAGACCCTACAGACACTCCAATAAACGTAAAATTTAAAAAATACGAATACAAAAAAGTCCTTTTCTTCTAATTATGTACAACGAGTCGCCTGTGCTTGCATTCAGACTAAAATTGTTAAATCATTCGTAAAATTATAATTGACCTACCTAACAGTATCCATTTACAATAACATACACTTTTATAGCTGTAGCAGGCACATTGCGATTTGTTTACTGCAGTGAATAACAGGATAAGGGGATAACCCTTTCACACAATTGAAGGAATTTAGAAATAATGTATAGAATTCTTTTAACAATTTTGAAGAAGTTATTTATTAATAACTGATAATAATAAAAATAGAGTTTAGTCATGCATCTTTCTAAGATGTGTTTAAATATTAGGATAGCTTACCACTAAAATAATAAATATTGACGGTTCACTTTCAAACCAGTTTATTCAAAAACGGCGGTGCCAATTTTTGTGTAATTTTTACAGATTATCAATAAATCATTTGTTATTATAATTGACAAGTTTCGTTTTGTTATCTTAAGCCACTTCATAAATGTTATAAATTTTTTACAAAAAAGTGCAATAATTTGGGGCGTTCTCAGAATTCTTATTTTAAAAAGTTTATAACTTTGTTATTGGAGAACAAAATTTAACGAAATTGGAATAGTATACAGCTCAAACCTTGAAACAGAGACGGTGTATATTAAAGTTTAGGAAGTACTTGTAGTTTCTCTATTTTTTACAAAAAGTAAATTCGCCGCAATCCGTTATTTATGATAAAAATTGAAAATTTCCTTTTTTGTAAGATGTATTAACATTATTTGAACAACAAAGGTTAATTGGTTTTAAGAAATTATTAAAACTTTTCTTATAATTGAAAGTGAAAGATTTGCTGCCATCTTCCCCCCGCGGAATGTTTCCCGAGTGCTCTTTCGCATAAACTTTTTTATCTCTACAGGCCTTCACAATTTTTCTTTTAAGTAGATCTTTTCTTGTTACGTGTTAATTTCTCTACCTGTATAATGAATAGAAAGAATATTTTGAATATCTCTTCAAATGAGCGAAATAGAGTCGTCCGCAATTATTGATTGTAATTTCGTTATTAATAACTCGATAGCATTATAATATGTTAAAATTATATAATAATGTCCAATAAATTATATATCCAAGTATAAGCCGCTTTGGAAAAATGATTTTTGTTAAATTAATTTTTGAAGTTCGACCTTCTTAAAAATATCAATGAAAAACACATGTTTTAGAATATATTTTACATTTACCAACGAATGCAATTTTGGAAAATCTTGAAATTTAGCTTACTTATATAAAACTTAACTGTTATCAAAATAAACTTAGTTTTATCTAACTAGGTTTATTAATTTCTGAAATACAAGGTTTGAAAGTGAACCGCCAATACTTATTATTGTAATAGTAAGCAATTATTTATTGACATTTTTTAATTTTACACCTACAAATAGATGTTCATTTCTGAAATTGCGTGACATCATCTTACACTTACAATAAAAATACTTTAAACATTGTTTTATATCCTGTTTCAAAAGCTAAATGGCCAAATAGTTTGTCTTAAAAATTTCAGCTACATTATTACAAATGGCACAATAATTTGTCCAATTCGACTTAAAATAATCAAATATTGTTTTATACGGTGTTTCAAAAGCAATTTTTAAAAAGTGATGTTAGATGATATCTTTCAAACAATCTTATTGATCAGATTTAATGTAATTAATTACCCTATGTTTTAAAACTTTCAAAACAGTTTTCCCTAACATTTTCTTCAGATACATAATTAATTACATAAATGGCCAATTAGATTGTCTTAAAAATTCCAGCTACATTATTACAAATTCCTTTAGTATCATTTTTGTGAAGTTGCCTTCGAAACTACAAATAATTAAAAATGTCAAAATATAGGTCACTGACGTTTACAAAGGTGTATCATTTTACAGTGTTGTTTTTATGCGTCTGCTTCAAAAGTTGAAATAATCACGTACAATTCTGCTCTACTACGGAGTAAGAAACACTTACTCGACGATATTTGTATATTTGAAAGCATGTGCATAGTCGACTGGTCATTATTAAAATAAGGAATTTTTTGTATTCGTATTTCTTTTAATTTTACGCTTATTGGGGTGTGTATAGGGCCTACTTTCATCCTTAAAAAGGAATGTTATATTATCTGAAGCACCCTGTGTGTACAGAAAGGTTCATGTCATTTAAAAATTTATTATGGAAACTTTTCCAAAATATTAAAAATACACAAGTAGAAAATAGGGATCAAGAAAAGGTAAACTTCTTGAAATGTAGCGTCTAGCTAACCCTGTAGTAATAAAAGCATTAAACAGGAAGTCATAACCATTTAAAAAATATATGAAGACAGTTTCCATAAACAATGCAATTGACCACAGGCAAAGGCCCACGTTCACCAGCAACGAGAAAGTTTAAACAAACAGCCTTAGGCAAGATCCAATTGGGTAAAAATTCAAAAAATGCTTACATACCATTGACCAGCAAGAAACAATTTGCGCTTGTCTTGTGGCAAGGGTCGCGTGAACTTCATGTGCAACATCCCGCTTTGCCAGTGCATGTCAAGATACATTCACTGTTCATTTAAATGGCTAGATTCGAATGAAGCAAGACCCACCTCAGGCAGAATAATAGCAAAATTTCGCAGATAGCGAGTCCACCGAGATCTTAATTAATATTCGAGTCAGCATTTGGGTTGTACCTATCCAAAGATACAATTCAAAAATCCGAAGGTGTACTACGGGATCGATATCCAAAGTTGTAGGTTCAAAGTCATTCCGAGTTGTGATAACAAGCGAAGAAGACACATATTAACCAGGTTAGCCTTCTGTTTAATGTTAAAAAGGGGTAACCTAGTGAAATGAATTAATCTTTATGTTAGTTTTTAAATAACTTAAATAGAAGTATTCACTGGGTTACCTAACATAATTGTAAGAAACAAGTTTATTTAAATAAGATATATGAACGGCAACCAAACTTGCAATAAACAAGCATTTATGAGGGTTAGAAAAAGGCCTAGCAATAAAAAATAGACCAGCGTTCATTTATCTGACATTGTGGTTTCTTTTAAATACTATTATAATTATAAAACTTGAAATAAACCTAAATATTCTAATTGTCCATTAGGGCTTAGAGTAACTTATACAAGCTACTTAATATCAGTGGACGTTCGAGATCATTGTAAAACTTACTGGGAGTTCGTCATAGTAGGCGATCTTGAAGGGTGTCGATAGCAATCGCCTTTCACTTGATTTACTCTACATCTAAACATCAGGGTATTAAATTAATTAGCATACTATTGTAAAACAACCCTACCTCATAAAAGTAACGTTACCAGACGAACACCCTTTAATTGTGCACTAACAATGGTGAGGTCTACTACAGGTAGTACTTCAAAACTGGACACACACGCGTACTGTAAGTTTGATAGCTAGAGGTGCTTCCGTAGTATTCTTTATTCGTTTTCAAAAACAAACTGTTGTGTATTGTTTATTTGTTGGTAACTTACCGGAAGTACAATATCAACGTAGATATTATTAAAACAAAAATTAAAACGAAGCGTAATAAACTGCAGTAAAATATTTGGTTGAGAACTATCAAAAAATTGTTAATTTTTGTTGCAATGTATTATTTGTAATATTTTTCAATAAATTTAGCTTTAATCAGATGTTTTATAAGATACCAATTTTAACAGAAAAAGAAGAAATCGCGAACTTATGGACGAATTAAGATCATACAGGACTCGCATACTGTCCGCTCTATTTCACCACGTGGGATGCATCTGCATATTGCAGAGTTTTGTTTGACTATTAAATAGAGAAATGCAAATGGACGTCAATATGTCAAACTGTAAATTAATTAAATTATATTTTGATCTTGACCTTGGTCATTTAAAAAACAAAATAAGAATGAAAAATTGCCAATAACCGTTCTCCCTTACGATCGTAATCGTTTAATAATGAAAAATCTGGTGTGAGACAATACCCGACTTTCTCTTACGTATGCAAATAGTGTCCACTAGTGATTAAATTATTATTTACGTTTATCTTGGAAATGATAATTGTAATGGCCACCCATCCGAGTTACTGGAAACCCGAAAGGCTGCTTAACTCCAGAAATTTTCTCTGATAACTTGCTTCAACGCCTTTTTCAGAGGAACTGTGAGGTTCACATAAAAAGCCATTAAAGACGTAATAACCGTAACAAGTTTTAAAAAAAATGTTATAGCAGTTTTGAGAAAATCGCATGAATAAAGTGATACTTTCGGTCATTCGATTTTAACTAAATTCCTCACCTCTCATGCACAGAAGGTACATTTCATTTTTATATGATGTTTAGTTTTAGAGATATGTTGTTCACAATTAACACTTTAAGTACTTCCGGTCACTTGATTTTCCAAAATTCATTAGAGAAATTGCTTAGTTCATATAAAACGGAATTAAGTAGATAAGACAAGATTTTATGAAAATCGCGAAAAACCAACATTCCGAAAATATCTAAAAATAACAGAAGCAAAGTGAAACTTCCGGTTATTCGATTTTAACCAAATTATTGATTTGGCATACAAAGGTAGTTATCGCCCCAAATATAAATTTTTATTTACTTTCTTAGTTATTTTATTTAGAGTTAACAGTGAAGGTACTTCCGGTTACTCGATTTACAGAAAAGTTTTTGAGAAACAGCCTAAACTATATGATAGGCCATTAAATGGGTAAGAAATGCAATAAGTTTTAAAAAAATCGTTATGGCCAATTTCGAGAAAATCGCGAAAAACCAAAAATTAGGAAAATATTTAAAAATAATAAAAATAAACCTGTACTTCCGGTTATTCGATTTTAACCAAATTCTTGATTCAGCATGCAAAGGTAATTAGGACCACAAATATAAATGTTCATTCATCTAGGACTTAGTTTCATAGTTATTTTATTCATGGTTAATGGTAAAAGTGCTTCGGGTTACTTATTACAGAAACTTTCTGAGAAACTGTCGTAATTAAATGAAAGGACATTAAATGTCTAAGAAATACAATAAATTTAAGAAAAATCGTTGTAGCTGATTTCGAGAAAATCGCGAAAAACCAAAAAATGACAAGACTAAAGTGGCATTTGCGGTTATCCAATTTTAGTGAAATTGTTGCGGTCACGTGCCCTGGTAGATACAAACTTAAATATAAAATTTTGTTTATATACGACTTTTCGTTTTTAAGATATCTTGTTCACAGACCAGTTTCCAAAAACATGACTTTTGTATTCAGGGGACCCTAAAACGTGTAGTTGCGCTAAAATTTCGACATCGAAAACTTTGGACGAAAACAATACTTTCTCTTTTACCCACATTTCATATAGGTAAGAGAAAGTAAAAAAGTATTATAACAAAATATATGCTATTGAATTTGTGTTTTATTAAATATAGCGTATGCCGTATGCTAATTTTGAATAGCCCACAGTGCTTATTCATTTGTTTATTTTATTTTTGTTTAATATTTAGGATAATACAACAATGAATTAGCTCGGCGCATTAATACAATGGGTACGTGTGACTTGTGTCGGAGGGTTGAAGTGACGGGTCGGAAACATCGCTGCTTATCTATTATCATATCATATTGTTGCCAGTCCTACTAATTCCCAATTCCCATGTGCTCATTTAACCATAAAGAGGTTAAACAGTCTTCCATAATTCAAGATAAATACTTAACTATTTAGTCTAAATATAACGTTTATTAAAAAAATACTAATTTTATTTAAAAATAAATGAATTTGATTTGTGGTAAATGTGGTAGAAAAAACAGCTGCTCTAATAAAATTTTCATAAGGGCATTTTAGTCACGTGTCATCTTAACTTTAGACGCGTGCTTTAAACGTGCTTTCAACCATCAAGCCTAGCTTTTTATTCATTTCATGTCGTAATTACCCTTCAATTTGGAAAATGCGTTCAAAATATTTTTAATATGGCAATGGCAATATAATATGGAGCAGCATTAATAATGCTTTCGATCGTAGTATAATTTCGTGGGAAATATAAAATACTTTTTAACTAATCCAGACCGTAATTTGTAGGACACGCTCTTTTAATCCTTCTTATCTAAATTAATTAAGGATGCGCACCAGGACATCGCCAATTGTTAAAACGAAGGGTGCTAAATCCTTTCAAGAGGCAAAAGTGAAGTTCATCTTGATAATTTTAAAATGTCAGTTTAAGTTACTGATGGGTACATATTTCTACAGCTGGTGTACTTTGTTAAAGATAAGCTTTTTGAAAATGTATGTAAATTAGTAGTTTAGGCCGTGTCATTTTATTGCATTGTATCAAGCTTAATAATAAAGTAGTTAAATTAGATTTACTTTCATTAAATGCATTAAATTGATATATAAATTCAAAACTAAAAAGTTGAAATCCTGAACTGCTATTAACGTTTCTAGTACCGGGTAAGTCAGAAAGTTTGACCATTTTCAATTTGGCACAAATTATAGATTCCTTTAAACGCGGCCGCACTAACATGTAGAGTTCAGTGACCTATCAATATACAACTAAAAATTGAAGTTCTTGAATAACATAATTTATAAAATTTTTTTATCGTTTATTTACCGAAAATAATAATTAATTAGCCCTATAAAAATTGATTTGCAACTAAAACAGCGTTTAATACAATAAAATTACAGTAAAATAAGTACGACGATAACAAACGTCAAGTGAAACTAAAAGCGCGACATAGCAAATAGACCCTTAAATATTTAAATTAAAACAATTAAACTGTACAAAAAAGATACATACACCCGCTTACGTAAAAAGTGTCATTTTGAACTCATCGAAGATTTAGTTTGGAAACGTTTTGTAATTAACAAATTCTGAGTTATACGAGGTTTGCCTAAAAGAATCCGAATTTTAATTTTATGGAACAAAATTGGGGCGGTAGGACGAGGCCACTTTGTACACTCAAGGGGAACAATTTCATGCACATGCGTGAATTATGCGCCATTGATCTATGGCAGTATTGTTGTTGTGACCGGGATAACGGAACGTGTAGAGTACGATGCTACATCAATTGTTAAAAGTTTGGGGATACCCAAGCTGAAACAATTCCTCAGGTTCGCCAGTTTTTGATAACAATGTCATAGAGGATGCCTAAATAAAGCAATGGTACGAATTCAAAAATAGCCGCATATATGTGGAAGGTAACCCGCCTTCTGGTAGATCACAAACAGCTCGTTTGATAGTACAAACTGCTGATGGGATTGGAATAAGCAAAGATTTTTGCGCATACAAGTTTACGCGCTGATCTAGACATACTCCGAATTTCAGTGAAATTTGTGCTCAATTGTTAACACAAGACTAGAACAACTCCGCCTTAAAGTGACCAAGTACATGTTCAACACTGGCAACGCTGATTCTGAATTTCTTCATAACTGGAGACGGATCGTAGATGTTTGGATATGACCTATAAACAAAAACACAAACATCACAATGAAAGTGGGACAGGTGTTTAGCAAAATTAAGGTGATATTGACTGCTTTTTTTGATTGAAGTAATATCAAGGAGTTCTCTGTAGTTTCCAGAATTCAGTTCGATGCAAAAGACCAAACCTCTGGAAGTTGTAAAACTGGAAACTGCATCACAACAATTCTCCGGTGCGTTTTTGACAAAACATCTACCAAGCTCTCTACTCTCCAAACATGGCTCCTTACAACTTCTGGTTGTTTTTGATGATAAAGATGCGACTTAAAGGCTCCTTATTTGAGAACAGAGACGAAATAACGTAGCTATAAGCAGTTTCAAAAGTCGCGTTCTGGAAGTGCTTCCAGAAGTGGAAAGCTGTTGGGCTAATCTCACAAGGTTCGTATTTTGTTTTTTATGGCCAAAGGTCGGATTCTTTTTAGACAAACCTCGTATAAAGAATGTAGGTTCCGTATAAGAGTAAAATAGGCACTAGGGCAGATTTTTAAGTAATTTACCAAGCGCGTAGAAAAGACATAATTTGATCATATTCCGCACGCGATTAAATTAAAATTATGATTAAAATTTAAATAAAACTATATAGATTTATCTGATCCCAGTACAAAAAAAGGACAAAATCGGTTGTCATGGTAGTTAAGGACTATTTAAATATAATTATGACCGTAGAAAATGACCCATGGAACTAAATAACAATTTTTTCCAACATATGACCCACTAATATTCATACACTTACCATAGCGTTTTTTCATTATTGCAATGACTGTAACGGTTCAAAAAAACTAATTTATATTTTAGTAGCCGGGATCACTAGTCGTAGCGAGTAGGTTCAGTACGGTGCGGTAGAGGACGCTGGTACGCCTAGGGCTTTCTTGAAAAATGCTGGAATCGGCTATCTTAAAGTGGAACAGCTTAAGTATTAAATAATGCGACCAACGAGTGTGGTCTCAACTTCTTGTATGAAACAAACTTTTTACTTAAATTCATTTACGTTGAATTAATATAACTAACTTCGGCGGTAATAATACGATGGATAAAACCTTCAAAACAAAATTTATTTGTACTAAATAAAATAACTCAAAAGAACAGTTTTCGGAAATTTGTACATATTTACAAATAATAATCATAATTAAAACATTCAATGCAAAAAGGAGTTCTCTAAATCGTTATTGGTTTTACAGACGCGCGGCGTCGCTTAGGCTACTTACAGAGTGCGCTCACCGTCCGGAAATCATTCTGATTTCCTGTCACTTTACATTAGCACAGTTCAGTCTTCCTCGAGGCGCGAAGGGGACCGCATCGCATGCGGGTGAGTTCCCTCGCGTAAGGAGTCAAGAGGTCAGGGTAATGATATCTTTTTCCACTCGCGATTAATGCCACTCGGTGTATAAATATATCACGAGCAACCGACGCCAAACAGTTTTTTGCTACTTAGCAACGCAAAGATATTTGGAGGCGGCGTAATCACAGGTTACAGTAGCATCTGCGTTTCCGCTATAGAATCAACTCGAAACTCATACGTTCTGTGTTTCTTTATCAGCAAGACGGGATTGCTACAGAGCAATGCATCTACTCTTGAATATAAAATTGCAGGAAGGAGGACGGTATAAAGGGGTTTCGCCCTTTCGGACAACTGAACTAGCTCCGTTGCTTATTTCTGCAACGACGGTTTTAATATTAGAATATAAATAATTCTGTGGAAACGGTTTGCGTACTTTTGTAGTTAGCAAAGAGCGTTCTTTACTTTTACAAAATATAGCTAGACCTTAAGGGTAAAGCTAATGC
The DNA here is from genome assembly GCA_024586415.1 of Phrixothrix hirtus. Classification (NCBI taxonomy): domain Eukaryota; kingdom Metazoa; phylum Arthropoda; class Insecta; order Coleoptera; family Phengodidae; genus Phrixothrix; species Phrixothrix hirtus. Next base: position 10,886 of record JAHWXV010097951.1, read on the forward strand.
AATATATATTCTTAGATAGAGAATCGTTCGGTGTGAATTAGAGTAGAGATCTACAAGAACTCTCCTTCGGTTTGAAAGTGGTGCGCTTTTATACATAATTATCAGGCCTCGTTCTTTGTTCTGCGAACGCTATTGATAATGGTGTATTCAGTCTTTCATTGACTGATATGCGCACACATTCATGTGTTCTAATTATCAATTTATTTATAGCGTAATATTACGCAATTTCAATGATAGCTTTTCTTAATTAAAAGTGGTTTTGAGATTGTTTTAATATGTATTATATTTCAAGAGGCAATCTCTATTAATTACTATTTAGTTTGAGCGGTTTCTCAATGTTTTAAATCAGTATTATTATTGCGCCATATTTCATCATATTTATATCTTAGTTATTTACACTTTATCTTTATTCAGGATAATGAAAAATATTTGACCAAAAATCAATTTAAGATAATTCACTACCGGTTCTTATAATGTCTTATCTTTACAATCTTCCGGAATTTAACGTAAACACAACTGTATGCGCGATTTGTTGTAAATAGATTAACGCGTCATTTTTACACTTTAACAGTTTTCACGGGAAATGTTACATGGCCTCCAAAAGGCAACTTTGCCGAATAATCCTAAATTGCTCCTTTTAAGTCTTCATCAGAAAAGCGATATCCATCCACATTTTTTTTAAGTCAAGGCTAGAAGACGGATATCTTAATTTTATGAAAGCGATACGATTGATTATTTCTTGAACTTTTTAAGTCTCACGCGCACTGCACAATCTTCTGAGCAAGATTTTGAGGTGTATTCTAATGTAAAATAGTTTTTAAATATTTAGTTAATGTCTTATATTGAAAAAGAATGTTGGTAATGTTATGAAGAAATGGTACCATTGATTTCAGAGCGCTATTGACATAATGGGTAGTGATGGATGTGCCTGAAATGAACTCAGCGAGAAGTGCCGCAGTCTGAAATTAATAACGGGGCCAATTGCTATTGTGACATTACGGTTTTCTTTAATTACATTTTTATTTATATTTTGATTTTCCAGGCAACATTGTGAGGCCGGGTTCTTTCTTTACAAGACTTTTCTTTGAAGGAGGGAGTTGTTGTTCATACCTAGTTAAATTGGTTGATAAATAGCAAGGCAATAAACCTTCATAAGTTATATATTACAAATAAAAACAAATGGATGATTAATTACAAATAAAAATTATTTACAAGATGAGTACGAGAGGTTCAAAATAGTTATATAC
>JAHWXV010097970.1:0-11649 GCA_024586415.1 Phrixothrix hirtus
CGAACTCGCAATCTGAGTTAAAGGGTTTATGCATTTAGTTTCTGATAACCGTAGCAATTGTTCCTTTGCCTGGATCGTTACCAGCTGTAAATATTAAGGTCGACTTAGCTATCGATGCCTCTTTTTGCCCCCAAATCTAATTATTACAGCAATATATATATATATAATTTATGTTCATAAAACGATAAGATTAAAAGTTTCATTTAGCAAAACTAAAAACAGTTACGTATTAGAGTATATGAGAGAGCTTGTAAATGGCTATATCCTTTGAACACTATATAGGGTTCACCTGTATTAAATATTCCTATATGCAGCACGAAACAATGTTATACGGGATAACGCAACAAACCTCCCGTTTTCTCAGACTGTCAAGAGTTACAATGTCAACCGAAAGCATCAGATAAACGAAATTAAAAGCACAAGGACGTTACAAAAATAACAAGAGGACCACGGACGCCACAGCGTGAGTTCCAAAATTCAGACTAAAATTCTTTAAGCAATGAGTTCGATAAATTCACTCAATGATTGAACACCGTTCTCTTCATATACAAATCCAGATCTTATTTTATACTCGGAGAACTAACCCGAGTACTTCTTACCTCAATCATAATGCGATATTAACTGACTCACAAATATTTCGCAACCCATATTTGACTATCATATATTTTTTAACAAAAAAATCTCTACCGGCATTCATATGCGTACAGTTGCCTGACCTCAACTGTTGACAGGAGGCATGCCCCAAAAAAAAAACTTTTGCACGTCTTGTTAATGTCGTAAAGTGCATAAATTGGTTTTAATATTATCCTAAGGTCAAAGAAGCAATTTAATTTCAATTATCAAAGGTATTTATTCTTTAGATATTTTAAAGACTTTAGACTAAACACAGGCAGCTTTAAATTTAATATATAAAATGAAACGCAAGTTGGACAATATTAAAGTATAAGAGCACTTGAATTACTTCATGAGGTTGATATACGATGTGTTCGTAAAGTAATGCATACATCTTTTAAAAATTCATGAAAATAGGGTAACTCATGTAGGAGATATGACGCTATAGGTGTTGGTTTTTGAATGGCAACCTCTATTTCTTGTTCAAGAACTTTAAAGAACACATTTTTTTACTTACGGTAAGGTAATTTTGGGTATAGGGTACATAAGAAAATTTTTTAAACAACCAACCTTAAAAGTTGGAAATACCAAATTTGCTGATAACATACAATTCAAATGACAACTAAATTAAACGTTCAAATTGCGTACCTCAGGAATCAGGTTTAGGACCACTGCTCTACTTAATTTACACATCAAATCTAGGTGCAGCGCTAAGATACTGCACATCTCACTGTTATGCTGATGATACACAATTGATTTATAATTTTCCAATTAGCGAAATGAGTCAAACGGAGACCAACGTTAGTTTTGATTTAGAAAAACTATCTAAATTTGCAGAAAGTCACTGTTTAAAATTAAATCCTAAAAAATCAGTAGCAGGCGTATTCAGTAATTCTTTTAATATACAATTCGTTAAAAACAAAATTACTTTAAAAATAGGTGATAGTGCTCTACCATTTCTAAAAGAAGCTAAAAATTTAGGTGTAATAATCGATGAAACATTCCGATTTAAAAGTAACACAAGTAAATCAATTTAGAAAGCATTTATGGCACTTAAAATGTTATATTCTAATAGGTAAATGTTATCATACAATTTAAAAGTTATTCTTGTTAACTCTTTAGTATTGCCAATCTTAGACTACTGTGATGTTGTTTACGGGCCATTTTTGGACTTAGCTGACAGAAATAGAATACAAAGGGTCCAAAATACCTGTATTAGATTTATTTACGGGATGACAAAAGAAGAACATGTATCAAATAGAATAAGGGAGCTTTTCTGGTTAAACATGTGTAATAGTCGTAAATTGCATTACTCAGTTTTAGTATATAAAGTAATTAAAAACCTTGTACCCGACTACCTCAGTAGTAAACTGGTAAGACGTAATCTTATTCACAATAGATTACTAAGAAACATTGATAGCTTCATTATTCCGCAACATAGAACTTCGCTCTTTAAATGCTCTTTTAAGTATTGTGCTATATCTATATACAACTCCAATCCCAAATTATTTTCGATTCGTTCCATAAATGAATTTAAAAGGTAGTTAAAACATTCTTTACTAAACAGAGATTAAGCAGTGGGAAATTTTTCAAATTTTTCAAATTTTTCAAACTTTTTAAATTTTTCAAATGATTTAAATTTTTATACTGTCGAGTTTACAGGTTTCAGAATTTTGAAATTTCGTAATTTTCAAATAAACTGCTAAATATTATTTCATTTATGTACTATGTGTTAAAATTACTAAGTAATCCCTTTGTCGTGTATGCATTATTATTGTAATATTTAATTGATAGTTGAGTGGAAGAGCAGCCTAACCTGAACCCCACCGTAATAAAAGACCATACATTATTATTATTATTACTTATGGAACACGGCTTGTACTTACTGACCATTGATTTTTGCATACTTCTTGATAGTTTCGTAATCGATTCTACTGTATAAGGTATTGAGGCATTATAATTTTGTGAAGTAGGGAACTGTTTCATCCCATTACCAATGATATCTAAGTCATGGTATAATACACTTTAGATAAAGAAGATAAATCATTTCAAGTATTATTTCATCTATAAATGTTGCAATACTGTTATAGTAAGTATCCTTGAACGTTGTTGTTTCGGTGTTGTGGCTGAGCATTTTTGCTTATAATTAACATTTAGTGTATTTGTGATTTAGAAGTGACTTACTTTGACTATGAAATGAACAATACAAGACGTATTTTTGTAAATATAATCTACATTATTAAATTAAATATAAAGTAACTATATAAATTATATCATGGCTCCGATATATTTGAGCTCTATACATAGGTGAACACAAGAATCGCCGACTTTATTATATCTTTTAAGGGATTAATGTTTGAGATCATGCTTATTAAGACTCTTTATATATTTTATCGGGTATGGTCATTTATAGATCGTTGTAGGCCATTTTAACACACGCACAAGGAGCAAATTGCAAACATCGTTAACAAGATTCTATAGGTAAATGGACCATTTCTATAAAATACTCAATTAAAATAGATTAAAGCCCTAAAATAGGTAGGAATATGACACTCCATTAACAGCCAGTTTTCAGCAATAGGTGAAAATACATGGATTTTATTTTAGCTTTTGCTCTTTAAAGGTAACTCTTACCCTCAAAGTATGATATCAGCACGAAAAAATTCATGTTTTTGTTTTCTATTATCAAGAATATGTTACAGTTTGTTCTACTCTTATGTGATACCGTCACGGTAGTTAAAAGTCGGTCCAATTTTAGGGGTTATTTTTGCCACTTAAAACTGTATTACCGCAGATAAAAGAAATATGGGTCTTTTATATTTTAGTCGTTTTGAACATATCGAAATTTAATCAAAATCGGAGAGAGACAATTGGGGATGTTTCCTTGTTAGATACAAATGTTAGTCCTCCTTAAGTTCAATCTAACTCTGATTCATATGAATGATATAGTCATAAATCGAAAAATTATACTGGACTTGGCATGAAAATGCGGACAAAGAATGTATAGTAAGAACTCAAAAACGATGCCCACCACAACGTTCAAATTTATTTATGAAGATTAGCCTCTACTGATGGTTTGTCGATTATTAACAAGCTCTCCTCTTGAAATATGCAGAGTTGTTAAAATACGTTGTTGTATTACAATCATTCTTAATAGAGATATCACACGCCCCATTTCAACTGTTAGGAGAAGGATATGCCTTCTAATGCTATTGTATCGTTGTCAGGATTCAAGCGAATCTTAGTTTCAATTTAGCATGCACTTCTCGTTCTTGACTGTATATGTAGCTAATTATAAACCAGTAGTATCAGAACACCGTTTTCGGCATTTTACATGCGTTTTTATGTAATCTATTGGAATTTATATTTAAAATCCCATTTTCACGATAATACAAGGGGTACTACTTATATTGCGAGCCTAATAATAAAGAAACTAATTTATCATTAAAAATTAATTCACTTAATTGTTTTTCAAAATATTCTCCCCTATGACCTATACACTTTTGCATTCTTTCGAAACAATTATCAAAAAAAATTTGCTAATTTGTTTGAGACATCTCTAAAACATGTTTTTGAACGCATAGGCCGCTTCTTCTCCCGACGGAAACCGTTACCCACGCAATTTATTCTTGACGTTCGGGAACAAAAAGATGTCATTGGGTACCAAATCAGGACTGTACGGCGGATCACCCACTAATTTGATTTTTTGAGTGTTCAAATAATCGGTTATTAGACGAGATGTGTGACAGCTCGTATTGCCGTGATGCATAATGATCTTATGTCGCTTGTTCATTTTCCTTATTGCCCTGAAGACTTCCGTCAAACAAATGGTGGTGTACAATTCAGAAGTGACCGGATAAGTTTATGTAAAGGCACTGTAGCCACATGAACAGCTTTCCTGAAAAAACAGACGACCATTTGTATCGAAGTGCTTCGAGCGCGAACAAATTTGTTGCGTTTGGTTCACCTTGAAACACCCATACAGTCGACTGCTGTTTGCTATCCAGCTCATATGCATATATCCATGATTCGTCACCTGTTGCAATATTATATACGTCTTTTGAAGCACCGCTATTGTATTTCGTAAGTATTTGCTTGCACCAATCGATACCGACATCTTTCTCAAACTATATGGATTCCAACGAGATCAAACCCCTTTCACGGCTAAATGTTCATGCAATATTTTATATATATATATATATATATATATATATACTGGTCGATCTAATGTATAACGTTGCTTCAATCTCAAAGTATGTCACATGACGATCCTGCATTATCAATTCTTGCATAGCATCAATGTTTTCTGTACAACAACTGATTTTGGACGACCTTGACGACTTTTGTCGATGAGCGAACAGTGGCCACGACTAAACTCGTTATACCAGCAGTTCACAGTGGCAAATGATAGGGCTTCATCACCAAAAGCAGAAGTAAGCTGATCAATGCACTCTTGTCTAGATAATCCACCTTGAAGGTCGTAATAAAATTTTCACGAGTTAATTCCTTTTTTACGCTAAGGCACAATTTTCAAGTAACTATAAATACCACTAATCACGTTCAAATGTCAAAATGTTCTGAATAAGATTATGTTCAAAAATGTTAAACAATATAAATAGTGCCCCTAGTATATCTTCAAGTATAACTGTTTTACATATTAGTTATTTAAATATTTATGTATTTATGCTAAATAATAATAATAAGTTTTCATCTTTCAATAGAATTTATAATTAATTACAATTTCAGGCATCAGATGTGGCTTCCAAACAATTTACTGCGATTAAGAAAAAATCAATAAACGCCGAATGTTCCAAATCCCTAAAGAAGGGGCAAAATCCGGATTCAACACCTTGGAGGGAGTCTTTAGAATTACCTGACAGAACAGAACCCTTTTATACCACGAATGGAGACTTACCCAAATACAGCTCAACTTTGTAACAATTAAAGAGGATAATATTTATTTAAATATGTACATGTACACTTTTGAAGTAATAAATAATTTTACCTTTTTATTATAAATAAAATGCTCCTACATATTATATTTACGATGTTCCTCTAAATTCGTTGATAACTAAGTGAAACATAGATTTTTCTTTATTTTTGTTAGTATCCAATTGTTTATAATACTGTAAAATTTCGAGTTAAACTTAGTTGTTATTTGGTTATAATGATAGCTATAAATTCACAGGATTTGTGGGTTCTAGGAATAATTGCTTTAGCAAGATTTTGCTAGAGGGTTCCAGACAAATTTCAATTAAATTTGCCAAACCTTGAATATAATAAAGTAATGAAATTTGGTAGTAAAGACTTAATTAGTAATTTTGGTTGACTTGCACAATAAACAAAAATGATAACTCCAATAACAGAAGAGCATAATTGTTAAATAAGAAATTTAATAACTGTAATTGAAACTAAAGAGCACAAAGGATAGGAGAGCTTACCAAAAGCGATGTATGAACCTAATGAAAGCAAAAGAAGTGTGTAAGGAATGCAGAAAAATAGTGAATGAGGACAGTAGAGATGATAGGATTAGTAGGTAATAGTGAGGTGGTATGGATACTATATAGTGCTAGGAGTTGTAGAGAAGAGTGGTGGAAGCGATATAGATAAGAGCAGGGTTGGATCATGGCTGCATACAATGGTTGAGAAGGTGGAGGCTCAATATTGGGATTTGCGTACCCCTGGCATGTTTGGTAGTAGTAGTAGTATTAGTAGTAATGCTTAATTATTACTTGATTGAAATTATATAATATAATAATTGAAATGTAATTTTTTAATGACTGAAATTAAAACTCAATAACAAATTTTAATGCATGTTGTTTAACTTTTGAAAGCCACAGTTTCGACTTTATCCGAAAAATTTAAACTCTTAATTTTGAAAAGTACCCACCAAATTTTGGTATAAAATAAAAGCCATTATAAAAGAAGGGTGCCCCACGTCCATTTTGAGTAATAACCTGCGTGAAATCCAATCCTGTTTAATCTGAATTTTAAATCGTGTAAAAAAGACAATAATTAGGAATTGACAACTCGCCCTTCATCGAGGAGATGAGTCACCATAAAATAAATATACTATTTTTAAACTAAATTTTTGGTCTTAACACCAAACATAAATCGAGAACATTACAATGCTAAATTTTACGTCCTAACAAAATTTTTCCAAATCTAATCTGCCGCTAATCGAAGGTCGTAGATAATATGAAGTATAATAATTTTTAATTGTGACTCACCCCAGTTTGTTCCTTAAAGATGTTTTCTGTACATTGACTTAGAATTCCAATAGGTAGAAACTCATTAATTAACACAATAATAGATTCGAGGCAGCTCAAACCGAAATGCTTGAACTTTCAACCCCTCCAACCGCTCGTTTCCCTGAAACTTCCATAAAATTAATAGAAATTCATGTTAACTATGCATGCTAGTATTAATTATTAATATTCTTGATTTAATGAATTACAAGCACGTACTTAAATTTTGATGGGCTAATTTAAAATTAATGTAATGTAATTATCAGAACTTTAAACGTGCATTTCATCGCAAAGTCATTACAAGAAAAAATATTACACCTTGTCACTCATAACTCGAAAAGTAGACCTCGATTTTCCCGAAACTATACAAAATTCAAACTTCGGAATAAGAGATTAATCGAATTTACATGTATTAATCGACCAATGTGAAATTAACTATGAAGAATTGGTATTTAAACGTTCTTTTGGATCTGAAATAGAAGCTAAATCGAATTTTAAGCTATATTCGAATTTTATTATAATCTTTAGTAATAATTGAAAACAAAACGCCTTCCTTTTATGACCTTATAGTAATAACTTAAATAGAGTGATCAAAATATTTATTGTATCAGTTTCTAGTTGCCTAGGAAGACGGGCTGACCAGAAATACTCAGTTTATTGCTGACTAAATATATCTTTTGCTATATTTTATGCTATTTGACCTCTTTTATAATTTATCATACTGAAATGATAAATGTAATCAATAATTGCATTAAATCCTTACGTATCTACACATTAAATTTCATTATAGAGGGATAAACTTGTAACATGTAGCGATATATCCCACACAAAAACGTAACAACATAGTGTGGGGCGCCGTTTTATATAAATACCGAATCTATTAGGAAACGCTAACAATTAATAAATTAAATTGTTCACTTCTGCATAGTAATAAATAGTTTTAGTGCTGTACTCTAAATAATTTACTATTTTTATAACAGGAATGTAAATGAACTGAAAGCATAAATTTACAGTTTTGCGGCAATGCAATATTTTCCTAAAAACTAAGTAACTGTGTACGGTATAATGATCGCAGCTATCGAAATCCCGCGAGTAAATTTTCAGGATTTTTAACGCTTTACCATACTAAAAATAGTAAAAAATTATAGATGCATTAGAAATTTGTTGAGCTTGCCCTGTATATCTATAGTACGAGCTTGTGCTACCTAAATGAGGTTGAAATAACCATAATTCACTAACTAAGAAGAATAGCAACGATTTAAAAACCAATAAAAATAACTAAATAGCGATATATAAAATTTTGTAGCTAAAATAACTTGTCATAAGTATTTAATGTAATTTATAACGAAATGAAACTAGGTAATACTCAAAATGTATTTGAAATAATAATAAAAAATTTAGTTGATCTAAGCAAAATCAAAAGGTTTAGGACGGAAAAGATTATTAAATAAATTCGGATTAATTGACTTTTGTTTTAAAACAGAAAGCTAAATAAAGAATCCTCTGAAGATTAAAAGTTTTATGTGGTAACAAATAGAATGTCTACAAGTAAAGTAGGAAGAATATAATGAATTAACTAAACTTTCTAAATAATAAAACCTTCCTAGATGCTACATTTTCAATCGGTCTGGTAAGAAACCACATATTTACTTAACAAAAAGCTTCGAAAGCTGTCTTGTTGATTTTGCAATCAAATAACAAGTTCTTAATTACAAAGGTACCTTCCAAGTCGTACAAAAATTTGAAAGTTAGTTAAATACTATAATTTTACAAAAATGACAGCTAATTATTTAAAGGAACAGTAAATTACAAAACTACAATGAATTATACTGAATAAGGACTACTAACAAATTAAATTACAAAATTAAAATAATGTGCTATTAAATATTATAGATGATAATCGAGAAACTGTTATCAAGAGGTGTGAAATTTAAGGGTTCTGATAAATGCAATTTATCGATATTACAGTGTGGTAAGATTTGATCTTCTTTAATTATCGAAAAACACTTGAACATGTAATGAATTGACTTGTTGTACCATTGCAGCACAAAAATGAGCGTTGTAAGACCTTCTCACATGATAATCGTTAAAAAAAAGAATGATTACTTTACTCCACAATTTAAGGCATGCCGAATACTAGATTTACGTATTTAGGTGAGTACTTCGAAGAAATAATTATACATAAATCATGTATTTATTATGTATTGGTCTAATATGGCGTCCAAAGTACAAAATTACCTACCAGAAAATATCGACAAAATCCATCATAGTAATTGGTTTATTATTCACATAAGTTGCGTAGCAAAACCATTTTAATACTCGTACTACTGGTACATTATAAGACTTTTGTTATATATTAAGGTATCGTATGCTACACCACTGGATACCGCAAAGCATTATGGAGTTCACCATAACAACAAATATAGTAAACAAAACAAATATTAAATAAGTTAGTAATTGTATGCCGTTAATGTACGAGGTGTGCCTAATAAATTCGGTGAATGGTATAATAAAAAAAACAGAATTCACATTGGAAATACCTTTATTGATCTTCGAAGTAGTCGCCACCAAACACAAAACACTTTTGACAACGTTCGTATAGCTTCTGGAAACTGTTGGATAGCTCTTGTTTTGGAATCGTTTTCAAAAGTGCTGCCACACGTTCTTGAGTCTCCTTGATATCCGCGAACCGTGATCTCTTCAACGTACCTTTAAGACGAGGAAACAAAACAAAGTCAGCTGCAGCAAGATCTGGAGAGTAAAGAGGTGTTCCAAAATCGTTACACCACGTTGAGTCAAAAATTGACGTACAATGATGCTCGTATGCGATGATGCATTATCGTGCAGTAAAATGCACTTTCTGGTTTGAATACTCCGTGGTCTAACGCCCCTGTTGCGTTGCAATAAACGTTTAAGAACCTCTAAGTAGAATACGGCATTCACCGTTTAGTCATCAGGGACGAATTCCTTATGGATGATTCCCTCTTTGTCAAATAATGCGATCAATATGGTCTTCACCTTGGATTTTTTCATGCGGTTCTCTGTTTGTTGCGGGGAAGAAGGTTACCGCATTCCATTGATTGCCTTTTAGATTCGGGGTCGTACTGGTAATACCAAGATTCCTCCTCTGTAACAAAGGAACCTAGAAAGACAGATTCCGGTCACACATGGCGATGAAATCGCCTTGCTCCTTGCTCGTCTGTTGGGATGTGCGGTACAAATCGTGAACAAATATTGCACTTACCCAAATCTTCATATATGATGGCTCCCACTGTATCTTTGCTAAAGCCCACTTCTGCTGCTGTTAATCGCAAAATCTCGTCTATCTTTTGCCAGTAATACTCGCACATGTTCAATGTCTTAAATTGTCCTGCTTGTGGGTGGCCGGCCCGAACTCAGATCGTCCTTCACAGATTCCTTGCAAGCGCGAAAGCATAAAAACTAATCGTGCACACATTTTCTACTTACAATATCCTGCCTATAAACTTGCACCAACATTTCATGGGTTTCTATCACCATATTATAAAATTTGAAGCAGAACTTAATGTTGTGCCATTGCTACCTGGCTTTTCGACGCACGCTGCTAGGAACACTATTGAAATGACTACAGCACTACGATACGAGGAGCCACGCGTGAGCTAGGACAGAGGACAGGTCGATCATGTCTATGCATGTCTAGGCATTCACGTGACCTTGTTTAAGGCGCTGAATACCGATATATTAGACCATTTAAAATGTGTTTGTTATCGTAGAGTGCGGGCGTGGTTTTGTTGACTGTATCATTCATAATTACAGAATGGAATACAACTGTATTGTATGCAATAAAACAGATAGTAATTTACATATTCAATGTAGTGGATGATTTAAGCTTAACGCACTTGGAAAACGATAAACAAATTTTAAAGCCTGGTGTATTTGAAACTATTATCAGAGAGATCAAAGATAGAATTACACGTGAAAATAACGTTATTATTTATGGATTGTTTAAAGAAACTACTGAAAAAGGTATAAATAATGTGGAGAATATTATTAAATCTATTGATCAAAATAAAAATATTCTAATTAATGTAGATAATTTACGACGGTTAGGTAAAAAATAGATGGTAAAACCGGCTCCATTCGAGTTAAGTTGACTAACAGCACATGCTTCTAAACTTATACGTGGAAGTCGCAAATTACAGTCTCATAATGATTATAAAAAGGTTTATGTAAGAAGCCATCAAACTGAATATCAAAGAAATGCCAGTACCGAATGTAAAGCAAAATTAAATCTCCGCCTTCAAAATGAAGAGTCCAACTTGAGAATTAAATATGTTAACGGCATTCCGTCAATTGTAGTCTCAGAAAAAAACTAGCAAAGTCCAACAGTGTATCGAAAGCCCATCTTTTTTATCAAAATATAAGAAGCCTAAAATATAAGGTAGATGAATTTGTAATCAATATAAGTGAAAATAGAATCGATTTTATTGCGCTAACGGAAACCTGGTTGTCACCGGATGTTTTAAGCACAGAATATTTCTCAAACTCATATAGTGTTATCAGATGTGACCGGAATTTTATCAAAATAGGAGTTTCTTGTGGTGCAGATGTGCTATTAGCTACAAAAAGTGATAATGGGCTTGATAAATTAGATATAAGTGAACTACTGGAAATGTTAGACGGTTTTGATACAATTGGTGGTAAGTGTAAAATTAAAATAAATATCTTATATGTGTTTGTTAAATATATATATATATATATATATATATATATATATATATATATATATATAACGTATGTAAAAGAACTC
>JAHWXV010097984.1:0-16884 GCA_024586415.1 Phrixothrix hirtus
AAATCAGAGACGCCGCACCACACATTATTAACAATTATTATAAAATTTTGTTTAACTAATAAAGATTTTCCTCCCAAATTTTGATCATTTATTACTATAATATAGGTGAATATTCCTACCAAATTTCATCCGGAGATTCCGACCCCTTCTTGGTGTTGCAATTTCTATGACACTGAGTATAGTTTGAATTTTTCAAAAGATATACCTTTCGTACATCATTGTGACATCACCATTGATCATTAAACCGTTCCCTTCTTTGTCACAACCCCCTAAGAGGATAAGAAATAATGCTTCTTAGTGCAAATTGTATATATCTTACGCTACATATATTGGGGACTTGTCAGAGTAGTCTCCATGTAGATGATGATTGAATTTGTCTGAGGTCATTACTTGGTGACTGTGGTGCAAATAATAAACTATTTTCTAATTAATGATTCATTTAAAATGTTTGCTGTTCGTAATTCATCAAGGTCGCGTTCTTAGAGAACGCTCTGTATATTCTATTTTATTTTACTTACATTCAACTAATATGTACATATATCATTTTTATTTAATTTCATTTCAAATTATTTAATTTTTACAAGCAACGGATACGCCACTGGAAAATAAAAAGGTTACAAAGCAACGTATTTTTATTGTTGGAAATTTGCTAGAAGGCCGCGCTAGCAAAAGCTTGTTTCAAAGTTCCTATCTCTAGACCGCACATTTTTATGGATGAAAACGTATTCATTCCTGCCTATAAACAAATGCGAATTGGTAACAATTGTAAACATTTTATTCTTTGATTAATTTCTCGCTTATACGGGGTAAGTTAATTAGAATACACCTGTGACGATATCTAATTTTTGTTATTTCTTTAATTAGCAAACATATACGAAATGCCCATCTATCCTTTTCTCAATATCCTCTATTGAATTATTTTGGAACCTTCTTAAAGTCTTAACGATATATTTTGGCATACTACACGGACATTAGAATAACGCCAGGTCCAGATAGGAAGCTGTCACCATTTCCGGCGTGTTGATAGGTTTCCCACCCCTCGTTTAGCACGTCCATGAGGAACCTTCGTCCAATCAACTACGACCCTGGACATGATGCCGCCTTCGTTATGATCACAAGGTTATGATTTTGTTTTTTCTTGTTTTCCATATCTCTATTTCATTACTACAAGTTAACGACTGGTTCATTCTTTAAAATTATAGTCGCTACGATAATGTTTGTTGGAACAATCAGTACGCATGTAACTAATTTTTATTAATGTTATCTACGTAATGAACTACTAGTTTGGATTAAAGGAAGATTTTTTACCAACCGTTTAACTTATTTGCCGGGATTTCCTTGTATGCAACATGTGTTCTTTATATGTTTAACTTCATCAAACCAAGAGATCTTATTATTTATAAAATTCATATTTAAATGATTTTACCACCGTGAATTTTCTTGTAGTTACATCCAAGTGTTTTGATAGTCTAAGATTGTACTTTTTTAAATTCATTTAAGCATTTTACTAATTATTCGCATATACTTTCATAAATTACTGTACAGGCAGAATTTCTTGTTGTTAGGCAAGTTATTTATTTATTTACATCTTTTTCTAATCACATGCGTATGATGCATACTAACGTTAACTGTTTGCCTATAATTGAAGTATACGCCTCACAAGTAATTAACCTAGTTAGTTTAGCTGGCCCCGACTGGTGTACTGGTTAGCATGTTTGCCTCTGCACCCAAGGGATGCAGATTCAGACCCGATCGAGGTCGGTAAATTTTCCAACAGAGAAAAATTTAAAAAACATGTCTTCTCAGATAAGGAAGTAAAATAGTAGATCCCGTGTCAATGTGATGTTTGGTACGTTAAAAATCCTCCAAATTCGGCAAAATTCTAGTAGGCATGGCGAAATGACTATATAACAGTTCTAGTCTAAGAAAGCCAAGAGAATTCCGCATTCCGAACCCTCAGTCACAAACAAACAAACAAACAAACATAATTAGTTTTGATATTTTTGGAACTTCTTTTACTGTCACTATAGACAGATGTTATTATCTATAATCCTCACGTGTTAACATTATTTTGTTTACTCTTGCGTTCATATTTAGATTGATTGCGATTTAACATTTATACTTACGAATTTCAATGACGATTTTCTTTACAGGTTTGAATAAAACCATTTGTTTAACTGGTTACGTCCGATATTTTATTTATTCCTTTAGTTAAGATTATTTTCTTCCAGGAATACGCCAACAACTCTCAAATTTATTTTACTTTTTTCCTGTAGAGCAAAGCTCAATTCCATTTCTGATTTTCTAATAAGTAGTGAACTTCGACTTCCGAGACACCTAGCGCTCAGTTAACACAAGTAACTCGACTTTTTTTAGCATTTCTACTAGAAACTATTTAGTTTATACCTTTTGTAATCCTAAACAAGCCTACCGTCAGCTATACGCTCTTCTTGTCGTCCTGAGGGTATAACAAACTTCCTAACTCTTTTAACCGCCATGTTATCAGGCGAGTAGACGACATGGCACCCTAGATATTTCCTCCGACTTCCTTTATATGTAGCAGAGAAGATTTCAACGACGACAGCCCCCCCGACTAACAACCAAGCCGGCCGGATAAACTACGTTTTGTTCATACCACCGTTTTTGACCACAATCACCGTTTATTGCAATCTAGCCATAAATTATTCATTAATATGTCCAGTGTGTTCAGCTGACTTTGAACGTAATAATGTCCTTAACCAATTAACCATTTGTGATCTCTCCTAAGAATAAATTGTAAACGTTTATTGTTTAAATTTAGTAATTGTAAACCTGTCCCTTTCTTCGATGTCCCACTTTAGGGCGTGTAATAGGAGTAGTTTGGAATGAGGTGATAGTTTGAGATGATGTAGTAAAACGAGGTGATTAGTAAGATAGACGAGCAAGTGTTGAATGAGAAAGTGATTTTTCTTGCAAAAGTCGTTTAATAATGGAGAAATATTTTTTCCCTATTCTAATAATCATTGACATATCGCATTAGCTCTCATGGGTCTGTCTCGTTAAGCATTTTCATTTTTAATGAGAAATCTTTGTGGATCCTTCTTAAACACTAACTAATTCTGTAGTTATAATCAAGTCCTCGTCTGTAAAAGTTAATTCCGAGTCACCTACTTCAAATTTATTTGATGTTGCACTATATCGTGTACTATAATAATTACCGTGCTCATTTCTATTGTCTTTAAACATACTTTGAATGTATTTTCTTGCTAAACCAACGAATTGATTCACAAACTCTTCAAAATCGGGATTAGTACCTTCTCTTTGACGTTCATTCTGTATGTCTTCCAAGGTAATGCCGGGTATTTAACTCTCACAAACTTGTCCCTTATATAAATATGGTGCTTCTCCAACGTTCAATGTTGATAATGACTAAAATACAGAAGAAGATTCCTCCTAAATCGTACGAATTTTAAAATTAGTTAGGTTATTAAAAATCTTTTGGTGAGAAGCCTTAGAATTGTTCATTGTATTTTCTGCGATAACAGTTTCATGGCTTTTCACTTGTGCGAATTAAGTTTAAAATTCGTGCGTTTAGGAGAAATCTTCTTCTTTATTTTATTTATATAAAATCTTCCTAATGTAAACAATAGATGGATGTGCCATTAATTTTCGTCGACACTCACACAGGTTTATGTGTTTAAAGGGAAGCTTGCATTTTTATCCAGCGTGCTGTCACCCCGCACTGATTAGCCCCACACAGGGCGAAATCATTGGTCTGCGGGTGCTGTGTCACGCTGACTAAAAGTGCAAGCTTTTATATTTTTACCTATTAAGTTAGGTTATTAAAAATATTTTGGTGAGAAGCCTTAGAATTGTTCAATTTATTTTCCCCGACAACAGTTTCATGGCTTATCACTTGTGCCGAATTAATTTTAAAATTCCTGCCGTTTAGGAGGAATCTTCTTCTTTATTTTATTTATATAAAATCCTCCTAATGTAAACAATATATGGTTCTGCCATTAATTTCCGTTGATAATGAGCTATCGTTAAAATTAGACATGCACCTATCTTTTTCCTTGCTTTCCCTTTTAAAGGTTGACATTAGGTCTTTAAGTTTTAATATATGTAGTACTACTGATTTCGATTTTGCTATATCTGCGTTTAAGCTTTCGCATTTCCGTTTCACAGTTTGTCTAGCATAAATCAAGCCCTCTACCAATCGCGAATCCATTATGACTACAAAAATTACAGTACTTCAATATTAGTATAAAAATCAAAACCTTTCCTGTTACGTCTTAAGTTCATATCAATATCTCTGTCTATTACTATGAAACCGTTTTTATCCCTCCAACAATGTGATCACAGTCTTATCTCCTACCACATGATCGTCATAGATATGTCACAGATTAGTATTATCTTATCTGAAAATAACGATCAAATTCGCATTATCTCGTATAAGTTGTTTAGGAATAGATTCATACGTCTAACTTAAATGAAAGCAATCTATATTTAATATCTAAGGCTCGGTATTTAAACCGTAGCTTAAGCTTCGGATTACTTAAACGATACTTTGTTGCTGTGGAAATGATTATTACTACAATGGCTTCGATGGTCACAGTGCAAGGTTTAAGTAAGCTAAAGCTTAAGCTGATATTGAAATACTGGACTTATAAGATCTAAAAAACTTTAAAATAAAAGAATATCATTCGCTTAAAAAAATTAGACATTTTTCTTATGACGTCTTGATTTTCACATACATCATCAAAGAGTTGTTTTGCATATATTTGGTACCAATTGTACTGACATCTTCATATTTGAATACTTTATTCCAGTTATTGAGTTTATTAATTATTTTATATGTACATGTTTAGGATGATAGATTGATTTTGAATACACATAAACGTTCGTAAATCTTAAACCACTTCAGTGTTTGATTAATGAGACTATTATGTTCACTTTTCCAGACCCACTTCTCTCCGTAATTAAACATATTTTACAGTCACGCAATAAGTTACCATGCTTCTGAAATGTTTCCATAAATACGCATGTGTCGTGGTTATTTATAGGAAGACGTTATTTTTGATGAACATTACACTGATATTAATATACTAATATTAAATATGGGTTCATATATTCATAAATCATATTTTATAAGAACTCAGTTGCACCTATACACTTGGATAGAGCAGTTTGAAACGCGTCATAGTTCCAGACACTAACGAAGATTTAAAAAGAGGACCGAATTTGCTAATACAGTCATTAATAAACCACCAGTAAAGCTTCACATACCTGGTTATCGTTTTCGCGATCCGGGAACGCGCTAGCAAAAAAAGTTAGCTCGTGGTGATTCCGAAATAAATTCTCTAGACGACACTTGTAAAACCCACGATGCTGCATACAGCAACACAATTAGTGTCTTGCAATATTAATTATTGGTTACGCATACTACTGAGCTTAACAATAGGTAATAATGTACTATCCGGATACACCTCAGCACTAATATTTAGTCTTTGATTTATTAAAAAGTTTAAATTCTTGCACAATAACGAAAAATGAGCAATTTTTTTCTATACACTCACTATTTCGTTGAAATGCATTTGTTCTAGCATTCTGCATAATAACAGAAAAACTACCACAAAACAAGGATAGTACTTACTTCCCAAGCGGGTTTAGCGTCGACTAGCTTAGCGGGAGGAGTGGATTCTTAATTAACTTAGAGATGTTGTGTGTGGCAGTTGCTTGGGAAGTATTATACTGCATGAAATCGTTGAAAATATTGAAAGGGCGCCACTAGCTTTATTTGGGGAGAACAGCTATCTTAGCCAAAAAGTTAGAAACGGCAAGACAGCAATGGAAAACTTTAATATAAACTTGCTGCGGTCACAATGGAGACGAAGTTGGTAATTCAGTGCAACTTCATCAGTGAATTGTATAACTTCGGCAATAGTAATTACGTGCGCATTCAACGGGATGACTTTCGGAAATCGCCGACACAATTGATTACAAGTTCTTACCTTATAGTTATCTGAAAATAATTTAAATTAAGTCTAAGTTAACCTACAGAAATAAAAGAGTTACTAGATATAACAAACAATATAATGAGTAAATTGGAAACGTCAAGACAAATAAAATATTAATTTATTAAACTAATTGCTTTGAACTAATTTTGGTAGGATCCCCCGTATTAAAAATCATTTTCTAAATCAAATCTCACAATATCTTTTATCTTAAATATACTGAAATCACACGCATGTATTCTAACAGTGGACAATCGATTTATGAAATTTAATCCATGCGGGACACCCCTTATATAAATATATAACAACTAATGGTAATTTCTAAAATAATATCAAGTCAAACAAAGGTTACGTTAATCGATTTATACTTAAGGCGCTTGCAACGACCTCCAACGGCAAATTAAGTTTATTAAAAATTCAATTTATTTCACGTATACACTTATATGATAGTCCCCTGATGGTAATAAAATAATTTGATGAAGAAAATGAACTTACGTTGAAAATAGATGTATTGATGTTTTAACGAATCAAAAGCTTTTCTTTATGACTTAACTGATCCTTGATTTTCACTAAAGGAATTCTTTCAACAAAAAATTGTGGACATTGTGTGTTAATGGTTAGCCAATGCGATCCCCAAGACCGGGTTACCTTGATAACTTTCTTGCAAAGTTAGCAACGACTAAAATAAAAGGAACACAACAATGCGTCCACATTAATCAAAAGAACAATAGCCTTCTTCTTCTTTGAACGAAAATTTATTTGAACTTAAACATGTCCGTAATGTGAGACGGTCTTTGAATTAATCCTTTTTGGTCCGGGATTAGGACGTTACCAACAACGACGGAAACAGAAAACTGTTCACTTACGAAAAACTATCTAACCACAAAATTCCATTTCAATACAGGCCTAAGGTGTATGACTGCGTTATTGCGGTAAAGAAATCCCGCGTTTGCAGATTTTACATAGCAACATGCTGATTTCATGCATGATACCGAGAATTACTGATTGCGTCATCTACGTAAATTTTATCTAAAATTAATTTAGCTAACAATCTAAAATCCTATCCCTTATTTGGAATTATTTCAAACAAAACTGAAATAAATAATTAACATAAGGTTTTATTATTATGAGTCAAAAATAAGGATTTTATACGTTATATTAAAATTATTTAAAATGCGTTTGGAATTAACTGAATTGAAAATAAGATTTCTTATTATAAACTAAATACCAAGAACTGATTTATTTTAAATTAAGATTAGTAAATGGTTATGTTCAATGTTACAGGTTACAAAGCCTACGGGGTGCATTCAAAAAGGTTGATAATTAAAATTTC
Source organism: Phrixothrix hirtus (assembly GCA_024586415.1). Taxonomy (NCBI): domain Eukaryota; kingdom Metazoa; phylum Arthropoda; class Insecta; order Coleoptera; family Phengodidae; genus Phrixothrix; species Phrixothrix hirtus. The sequence continues at coordinate 7,330 of JAHWXV010097984.1, forward strand.
CCTCAACGTATATTAATTGACTTTGATGTATTATACAGAGTGATGCAAACCTAAGAAGGCGTTTGATAAAACTTTCTATATTTCTTAAAGTTAAGACGTACTTGTTCACACACTGCAACCACATGTCAGATGTGAACCCCTATATATCCTTAAAATAGCTTTAGCTTCCGCTGGTTGGAGTTCCAACAAGGTAAGAGGATTAAAGGAATCATTTGCCGATATCCTTAGCCCAATTGTGGAGATCAAATGCTCCTCAATTAACCCAGTGGCGGAGGAAGGTCTTTGTCATGTCCTTGGCTCAATCGTGAATACAGAACTGCCCTTCGACTACTACCCTCTTATTTATAACCTTCGTCGAAACCGTGACACTTCGTAGGTGATTAATTCTCATGCCAGATTCTATAAGTCGTTGACGCTAGTCTTTTCTTTAAATTAAGTCTTTGTGCCATTGAGTTAAAAGGAAGTTATGGGGGGCAAGAGGGCACCATTTTTTGAAGGAATGGTCGCCATACTAGCAGTCTTGCGAGACGTAGTAGAAAAGCAAAGTTAATATTCCTACATTTTTGATTCCCTTAAATTCTCGTATCCCTGTTTTATTTGGGCCCACACACTTATAAATCCTCGTCGTTCTTCATGTTATTATTTTAAACCATCGCCTGACCTTTATGAGATCTCATCTCTGCACCACAATTTAGTTTCATTCTTTCAATGGATTCGGACATATCAATGCTTCTAAACCAGCGTTATTTATTGCTTTAGTACTATTAAACGTATTAATTGTTCAGTTCTAAATCGAGAAATTATTGAATAAAATTATGCATGTTCCCATGTTCTTGATTCATAAAGAGCGTTTTCAATATTTTCGCAGATCTATTCTTTAGCATTGAATCAGCGAATAAAATAGTTTTATTCTCATATTTTTGATTGAACAAATAGGCAATAGTAAAATTTTTGAAAACTAATAGTTTTCGCTTGTACCTTCTGTAGAGCACTTCATCCTCTACTAAGTAGTTTAATGGAAAGGTCTGGTCGCCGTTTTCTCCGATTCTTGTTACACTGTGATTTCTCATTTAATTCCTAATACTTACTCGCTGCGCCTTTGATATTAACAGCCCCTTTCATTTGACGAACTGGTGGATTATTTTAGCACACAAGCTTCTTCAGATATGAACGAGAGCTTCCTTGGTCGATAGGGTTGCCCAATATTGGTTTAGATTAATTGGATCAATTAAATTAATTATAATTATGGCTTAACAGATGCCTTACTATGTTTTATTTTGATCAACTAAAGAACAAAAAAGATACAAACACTTTTTCTATTTTTATCCACTTTTGGCAGAGTTATTTATCAATAGGCTTGCCACTTTTAGCTTCTGAAGTAAAATACAAACAGAGACGTCATTTTTATTTTATTTATTATTTTAAACTATTAATAAAACTTTTAACGAGCATTACTCACAATAGATATGTTATTTAATTTCGTACGTATATGCAAAATTATATATAAAAGAGGAGGTCATTGGGGTATAAATATGCATAGCCCAATTATGTAATCACAAAACAATTGCATCTAATTTACACAAATCATTAAATAGAATTGTAAGTCAACAAGGGTGCGTATGTAATTTACTGTTACGTCCTCTACGCTTAGTACTTAAAATTCAAACAATACTTCTTAGGCTGTTACTTAACAAAGATCTTATTTTAATCTAATTATAAAATCTCCTTTAACTTCAACACGTTATTCCACACGCGTTTCAATTATCAAACAATGAACTTATATAGATTAGTAAGTTATACAATCAATTTTTTCTCTTTCAGATCAGATTTTTAGGTATCGTAGCAGGTTATCGGGTACGTCTGGACATCTATGTTACTGTGGTTTTAATAAATGTATTCCTGCAATTTTTGCCCTTGAAATCAATTTCAATTGCTTAATTAACCGTGAGCATACGGTTGACATAGCGCAGCCAAAGTCGAGCAACTGCCATTTCGTTGTTTAGTTCACTAGGTCTTCGCTTAGCTGTGCTTCATATTTCCAATTACTACAGCACTTATACGTTGAGCAATTAACGTGATTATTTTGTAGAGAAGAGGAAATATATCAGTTTGTATCTTCATCAGCTTTTGGTACAAATTCAGCTTCACCAATAGGATTTATTATTTCAAAATTCTGTGAAATGAAATGTGTTCGAATGTCGTTAGTTTATAGCTGTAGGCGCCGTTTGTGACAAAAGCACATATTTTTACATTTTAGTTAAAACTGATATTTATGACAAAATTCCATTTTAATTTTATTTACCAATATCGGACTGTTGATTATTTAAATTTATTTAATTGTAAGGGTAACCAACGCCATATCGTAATTTTGACGTTCCTCTCATATTGGAAGTCAGATTATTATATAGCTTTGGTGTCATTAAATTTCAGCATTAGATTAGAGTGCGGCTAGGGATTTTACCCTAAACGGAAGTCCTTTAAAGAAAGATTAATGGTATGTCTTGCCTTGATGAACCTCGTATTCTTGGAAGGGTATACTTTTCATCTCCTGGTCATTTCTCTGATCAGTCCAGAGTCGGGTTGACCTAACCGCTTCATCTTAGCTTCTTTTCCAAAACGTACTTTTGCACAGTTTTCACGTGGGAAAATCCGGGGATATGTAAACTTTCTACAGGAAGTGTCGATGCTATTATCCCCTTTTGCATTTTATTTTTAGATTAGTACCATCCACCAAATGCGTTACTGTTAACTTTTTCGGGTGAAAGTCATAGAACTGTACAGCAGAGGGCAAAGAAGTGATACCGTTGTAATTTTAGGCTGTACGCGGCTCTTTCAACAAATTTTTATGGGATTTGTGGCATATTGCCCCGATCTTTTGGAAACGGGCTCGCTTCGCTAAAAGACAGACCTCGCTAGGAAAAACCACTGTGGCGACTTTTGTCTTTTGGAAATGCTATCGCAGGCTTTCCCTGTCAGATCTGCTTGAAATATTAGAGTTGGTTTGTATAAAACTCTGTAATGCTACGCTCAACTGTTTCCATTTAATTTTATTCATGGCCTTGACAACAAAATAATTAATATGCCCCGCTGTGGTTGTTTAATCTATTCGAAACTATTTGCAATGTTTTTCCGATATAGTTACACATGACCGGGTTTATGTTAACATAATAAAATTTTAAATTCGCTCAAGTGTAGAAGCAGCCACGATAAAGTTCACATACCTAGGTAAAACTAATGCAATTAATTTTATTTTAGGAATCCCCAATTGCAAAGAAGTTTCTACATAAGGATATAATATCAAAACTTTCGCAACATAGTTCCTTCTCGTCGTAATCGTTTGGTAAAAGCTTATCTCTTATTTTCATACATCTTAAAATCTTAAACACAATAAGTTAGAATACGCCGACGACTTACATAGCTTCAGTAATATTTCTTAATTGCTTAACATATTTACCACGTTTAAATTTCTAATTTCAGACACTTTTTGCATCTGAAGAAGTATGTCTGTTTGCTCCCTTGGTAGTGTATTATACTTTTAAAAACTTTTTCTTTATGTTATATAATATAAATCTCTTTTTAACCGCAAAATCCTGTTAAAACTTTATGAAATTTCCTCTTCTTGGAGTTTTCACTAGTTGTGTTCGTGTGGCTTTTTAGCTATTATTGTTACAAGAACTGCCTTCCTTTGTTTCGTTCTAAATCGACTCAGCCCATTTTCAATGTACGTCCTTAATTTTATTATCTTGTTTGTTTGTCTCTGAAATTAGTTTAATTAACGAAAAGGAGAATTTGTGCTATCAAAGTTGACTGCAAAATTTCCATCTAGGAGAAATCAAATTTCTCAGTGAAGTCGTCCTTACTTAACGAATCTCGTCTTTGAAACAAGCTAAAATCGATAGAATTATGTTTGATTCAATAAGAAAGTAAACACGTACTTTAAAGGACTTTCTGCGAGATAATCTACTCTGTTTATTTACTTTTTGACAGCCTTTGAATGTTACATAAATAAATATTTTCTTAATCAACAAACACAAGCTTTAGGCGCGTCTAGAAAACTCAATGCATTTCTGTTTATATTTGTAGTTGCTTTACGGAATATCCTCAAAGCGTTGTATTGAACTTTGGCCTAAACTTTGAACCTAAACTATCCCTGTGTTACCCAAATAGTGCTTGTATATTCACTTTATACGTATCCCTAACGGTACTTATGCTATTTGGCACTTGTTTACACTAATTATTTCAGTGCCTTGAATTGTATAAAACAAACCTTAGGAGAATGATAAACCTTTGTTTACCTATAATTGCTTTGTTTGTAGCCAACTTATAAGTTCGTAAATTTATTCGGCATGTTGCGAGAACAGCTTGAATCGTTTTTATAAAAGCATTTTTAAGCTAAAATTATTGTTCAAACTAGTCTAAAGAAATTTCTAAATGAATCAATTACAAAGAGAGTGTTACGAAAATTATTTTTAGCGGCGAATAAACGTTGCGTAAAAAACTAGAAATGCCAGATATGGTGGACTTACATCACTTACCTGGCTCCAATTATCTAATTCTAAACTAAAGTACTAAGAGATGAAAGGAAAAAGGAAGGAATACAGTCGTATATCTCTTGTATAATATTGCTAGAACAACGTAACGGCCACCGATAGACAAACGACCGTTATCTTCTTACCCGAGGCTCAAAACACAAAGTTAAGGATAAAGTAAATATTATCAATAATTTGTAGACAAAATAAACAACGAAGCTAAGGAAAACTTAAAGACATATGTTTATTTCTGGTTTCCAAAATGGGAAAACAGTCAACAAAGCAAGCAACGCAAATTATTACATAGGCAATGGATTAAATTAAATATAGAGGACTAGAAACTATTTGAGTTTAATTAACCTAATTAAATACTAAATCTAAACTAAGAATCTTTAAGTATACGATTTATACAATCAACCTACCGTTTTATTATCCATAAGTTATTACAACACGACTAACGTAACATAAATGTTAAGCAAAATTTATAGCAGGTAAATATGCGAGACAGATGTAAGTACTATAACGTCTCAAAGTATATTCTTTGGTCCGCAGGTTTAATAAAACTAATTTATATTTTAGCAGCTGGGGTAGCTTATCATGATGGGTAGGTTCAGAACGGTGTATCGGGGGTTGCTGGTGGTCCTGATGATTTAAGAGCTTCCTCGGAGTAAATCAGGCTCGGCAATACTAAAGGAAGAAGCTTATGTATTAAAATGACGCGATTGGTGAATGTGGTTTCAACTTCTAATATGAAACGAACTCTTTATATTAATTTATTTACGTCGGATTTATATAGGTTATTTCAGCGGTAATAATAACATGAATAAAACCTTCAAAACATAATTTATTTACAATAATAAAAAATAGTAAATTAAAAGAACATTTCACGGTAAGTTATACATACATATTTACAGACAATAATAATTGTATCTAACGAAAAAAGAGTTTCTTTGTATCGACGACGTGTAATCTCGGTCTAACAAACGCTCGGCGTCACGTTTGTTAATAACAAGGTACGCCCACTGTCCGTAAATCGTGTATGCTCTTCTCTGACTCTAGTCTCGCTTAGTTCAGTATTCCTCTAGATGCGCAAGGGATTACGTGTCACTCGCGAGCGAGGAACCTGGTGGATGTAATAAAGATATCTTAATTCGCTCATGACCGGTGCCACACGGCAGAAGAAGGTATCTCGGCAACGAGCGTCAAACACGTCTTCGCTACCTAGCAAGGCGATTGTATTTGGCGACGTCGTTAATTGCGGTTACAGCTGCATCTTTGTTTCCCCTACCAAATCAACACAAAACTCGGGCGCTCTGTTTACTCTTATATTCAGAGTTGAACTGCTATATAGCAACGCGTCCAGTCTCGGCTATAAGATCGACGGAATTCGGCCGGTACAAGGGATAACTACCTTTACTTACTAAACTATCTTCACAGCTGAAGACTGCAATGACGGCTTAAGTATTAGAATTTTAATAATTCTACTGAATGCTGTTTACGTACTTTGTAATTAGCAAAGCCCTTTTAATTTTAACAAAATACAGCTTAATCTTATAGGCGAAGCTTAATATACTAATGCAGTATATTCTTGCCAATGGAAGAGCTTTCGGTACGAGTTCTGTCAAAGAACTCCTTTCACATTGGAAATGTTGTGCTTGTATACGGAATTGTCAAATATCGCTCTCTTTTCTTCGAACGCTATTGAGAATTGTGTATTCAGTCTTACACTAATTGATAAGCGCACAACGCCATGGGCTTCGTTTATCAATTTATTTATAATGCAATATTGCCCAATTTCAATTAATGATTTCTCATTAATTAAAATGGCCTTAGATTGTTTCTATATTTATCTTATATCTTATAAGCAATCTACATTTACTTTGAGCGGTTTATCAAAGGTTTAAATCTGAATTTGGATTGCGCAATATGACGTAATTCTTACATTCTATTTTTTACAATGTTTCTTTATTTAAGTAGGTTAACAATAATTACCTAAGATAATTCGCTCCCGTTCGAATGCTGAAAGTCTTTATCAATCTCATATACATTTAAGCTGCTGGAATTTTAATATAAACACAAAATCACGCACGATTTGTTGCAAATCGATTTTCGCGGGTTACTTTCACTTAACAAATTTCTCTGGGAAATGTTACAATACAAATTATTAAATGTGAATCTTGTACGAATGCAGGCCTCAAAAGCTTAAATAATGCTTTTAAAAATCAAATGCGACCATTACAACTCACGAGATTAAGTATTGAACAATAGACAATAACAAATTATTCAACAAGTAAAATTAATCAAAACAAGACAAAAATTTATATTCATCGAATAAAATTGTAATCGATAATCTGAAAGGTAAACAATAAGTTCGTCTTTATAAAATTTAAAATATACATTTGTAAGTGGATTTAACGACTCAAAAAACGCAGATATCCGGAAAAGCTTGTCTTTTCTTGTGGAATCCATCATCCGTAAAGGGGCTAAAACACAACTCTAACTAACCTTATACCTAAAATTAAGATGTATAACAAAATCAAAAATTTAGATAACACAGTGGAGGCACTGATCTTTATTTCGCATGTCTTACTGCACCACGAAGTGTTTTGGAGTATACCCACGGTAATTCTCAGACAACTACGTTAAACAATTAGGAAGGCGAAGTACCTAGTACTTCATTCATAGCTCACGCCCAACAATAATTAGTAGATAGTAGGAAAACTATGCATAAAAATCTATAAAAACAATAGGAGCAGGCGTTAATTGCCAGAATAGAATTAGAAAAATAAATGCGTACCAATTTCTGTTTGCGACGATATCCCAAAACATAGAAATTAACGAAATGGCGATACGAGGAAAACTAAAGTAGTAATGGGTACAACGCAATGCGACAAATAAAGGGGCGCTCACATAAAAGGCGTAAGGGTTAGTTGCGGATAAAATTTCACTAAACACATGAGAGCAAATTTAAAAAATCAAAGTATCTTTAAATTAAATTAGATTTAGGAAAATGACCGTACCAACTGTTATGCAGAGGGTAAAATACTCAAAAATTCTAAATTAATATTATTATTATTATTATTATTATTACAGCTTGCTGAGTTAGAGCTTTGCCGCTGAAAAATTCAGGAATTCGAAGACCAGTCGATCAATCAACCTTTTTAATATCCTGATAATTAAATTCCAGTAATGTTTCACCACTTTATTAATAACATTGTGACGCGTGTTGAACGTTTATGAACATGTTGGAGCACAGCTGTAGAAATCATAATGTAATGATACCGATGGAATACAATCATAATAGAGTATCGTGTTCGATACAAACTTTTCGTTTACACCCTGTATTTATATTTCAATACTACTAAATGCTCTGATGACTAACATTCTCTGTTTTTAAGATTCTGACTTTATAGAGTGAATTATTTTCTATATACGCGCAAAGCTAGAGTAAGTAAATTAAACGAGCATAGACATTAATGTTTTTGTTAATTTACATAAATTCTTGGAAGAAGAATACGGTCGTTAAAATAAAGCCTTAACTGATAGTTAATTTTAAAGTTGAAGATTTTCACATCCAAGAAAATCTATATCCGTAAAATGTATTTTGAAATAAATTGTATACCTAATCAGTTCGGTACATTAACCTTTTTCCTTTTCAAATCCGCCATTATATGTTCTATTAATAGTCGTCATATCAATTATTATTGTCTTATCCTGAGTTCTTTATCCGATTTATCAAAACCGTCACATCACTTCCATTATTCTCAGAGTTCTGAATAATGGAGTCTGCGAAACATCATTAATATTATTATTTCATAGATATGACTGGATCGAATATCGAAATTCTGTCAAAATGACTTATTATTCTTCTAATTCGGCTTTATCACAAATAGACAAACTCTTAAAATTATAGGTATGAAACCTGGATGAAAATAATTAAAATGGTTAAATACTTTTCTCGGCGTTTAAATTATGATGGAATCTGAATTAGGGCATGAAATTGGTTTTAGTTTACGTTTCGTTGTTTGTAAATTGGAGGAATTGCTCAAATACTAGAAAATCTTATACATCAAAGGCTTAGGTTCAATGTAGTTCGATGGACATTCACTGTTTAGCATAGAACAGAAATAGCTTTAAATAGGTTTATTGTTCAATAGTTTGGAGTAATTTCCCCCAATTTATATTAGCTACGTTGAATGCCAGCAAACCGAACTGACGTAGTTTCTCAAAACTAATGTTTGTTCGTTATTGTTAAATAATACGTGATACATTATATCAAAATGCCAATTTCCTTGCGTTTATTTCCACCAAAATGAATTTTTCAATCGTATTCTAAAAATTATTTTAAAAATAGAAAACGAAATATTCTTCAAATCAATAAAATCAGCTTAAATGAGTGTTATGTTGGAAAAGCTGAAATATTGTTAATAATAAAAATTACGGAGTATAAAAGATACCAATTATTCTATCTTTACGATATATCTGTGACGTTTGATCGAAAGCGTCCCGAGAACTTTAGATACGTTATGACGAGATCTAACGCTTCTTGCGCCCTAATTAGTTGTCTAAAATGCCGATTGCCCTGAATTAGCTAGCATGTCCGGTCACCGTAGTGGAGTAAAGGGGGTTCTGAAGTTTTTCATGGAAATAATTAGGCTAAAATTCAGGAACGGCTTGCCAGAGTCAAAAGTCAGGAAAAAGTCGTAATTATTGGGCGCCACCTTATCTAATAATCTTGACGGTTAGATCTTTTCCAGAAACGAGATGGCAAGGAATCTTATCTCAAACCGAAACTGGTAGGGTCTTGTCACGGCAAACTTACTAATTAATTACTGACTTAGTGTTCGCCACTGGATTAATATTTTGATCAGCTCACTTAGATGGATACCTGACAATATGTTACTTACTTAACTTAAACTAGTTCCCTGAAAGAAAGTACTTGTGAACAAGTTTATAGGTATCTATAATTACAAAATAAAAGAATGTTATACGTGGTATACTGGATATAATGATATTCAAGTAAATT
>JAHWXV010098049.1:0-19076 GCA_024586415.1 Phrixothrix hirtus
TGCGTGTATGCGTGCGAGCAAGCGTGCGTGCGTGCGTGCGTGCGTGCGTGCGTGCGTGGGTGCGTGCGTGCGTGCATTTACATAATATGCCTCTGTGTAGACTAGTTTACTATTTTTAATAAAAGATTAGGGATCGGGTTTAAAAGTTATACAAATTGATGTCATTCTATCTTAAGCACGTCTTTGTTAGAGTTCTAATTTCTAGAAAGATGTATTTATTTTTAATAAAAACTATAGTTTTAAACGTCTATAAAGATATAATTCAATAACAGCGATGTTTTATTACGTAAATAAAACTGAATCTATAGCGTAAGTTGGTCATTAACGTAAATTCTATGGGTTGCGGACTTCCACATACAATAATAACAATGATCCTAAAGCAACGAAAACTACGGTGAACCTATTTTCTAAGATACCTTTAAAGTGTAGTTAGTGGTCAGTAGCGCAATATTGAGGACGCAATTACTGCAAACTCCAGCGCAATTTCAATTAAAAGTCTGATATATGATAGTATCATATTGCGCTATCGCAGACTTTTACATTGGCATTGCTCTAGCCAGCAAACCTCCTTTTATGGTCAAACTAAATTAAGAAATAAATGGAGTACCATTGTAAAATGTTTCCTTAAAAGGATTAGACATATGAGGTCTACCGAGGTACTTAATTTAAGGAAATAAGATAAAGTACTTCTAGTGTATAAACTATATTAAATTGTGCATTACAAATTACCAAAAATTTTAACAGCATGTTTTCAATCATTCAAACATGGATCCATTATTTACAAATCCTGAAAATTGAAACTTATTTAAGCGATAATGATTGGAAACGATACCTAGTCGTTAAACTTGATCAGAAAAAAATAACGGTTAGCTAAATCAAAGATTACAATTTAGTTTATCAATTGACATCTATAATTTCAAGCTATATCCGTATACAAGCCGTCTTATCAAATAACACGGAACTGTTCAGCGAAAAATTACCCTAAGATAATTGATTTAATAAAACAAAAATGCTATAAATTGGATAATTTATTAAATTAGATGGAAATTTTTTATGTTACTTCCAACCTTAGTAGTTGTCACCGCGACATTTGTTACACAGATTGCGCTAATAATTCTTTGGGCTAATGATTTCTATAATGCTAAATCAATGAAAATTGACACCTATTACTGATTAATACTTGTTTATTAATTATTCTTTATATATTAAAATGTACAACAACTGCTTTTCATTTTATATGATAAATTTGTACATTAAGGCTTAAATATTCATTATAATACGATAGGTTTAGGTTAAGTGTATAAACATGTCAAATATGTGATGGTAATTTACATTTACTGCCAGTAGCCAGCCATTACAAATGTTCTGCGTAAATTGCGTATATAAATAGTACAATAATGGATAATCTTAAGATAGAGCTGGAAATTAAATCATAAATCAGAGCAACTTGAAATTCCAATCGCCTAATTTTCTTACTATCTCTCTCGATAGATTGTTTATCTAAATAGTCACTTCAAGCAGGTGTATAAAAGGACGAATTCTCCATTTGTTTTGAAGTCAACACTTACACTAGTTTTAATCAAGAGCTGAAACAAGAATTATTTCTTAACCCAATTTTAAAACTAACCTAGAATTAAAAATATTGGGGAATATTGCATGGAGTTGGGTTAAAAAAGCAGAAAATGACTGCTTTAAATATGAACACAACAAATGCAATACAAAAATATGGTATACACCGTAGTTCGATTATTAGTCAGATAAAATAATCAGTTGTATTGTGTAAACAGGGTGTCCTGAATACAAGGTCGTTGTTTTAACAGTAGATGCATTTTGGTATGTACGATAAAAAGCACTTATATACCATGGGTCTAAATTTCACAGCTTTCGAAATATTTGTTTTGTTTTCAGATCATCCTTTTTAACTTGGTCTACTTGATCAGGAAGTACGACGATACTTTCATGCGTGTCTATTATACATGTCGCGAATTGGTAGATATGATTTTAATGTACAGAGGAATAGGTTCGAACATCTCCACCTACTCGGTGCTTATAACTAGAGCGCTTCTCAAATTGCTAACAACCTTTGCGAAAAACAATTTTAAGTGCTGTGTAAAGATTGCGAAATTGGGGAACTGGTAGCCCTAAGTTTAAAGACCTGGACGCGAAGACCGCAGATGATAAATGGCCAAAGAAAACTAGTGCATTTATTACTTTCATAGCTATGACAAAACAATGTTCACTCAAGATAAAAATTCAGCATAAATAATTCTTTTATAATTAAAATATAAAATTCATCCATCTTAAAAATTGGTTGTATAATAAATTATTATATTATGAATCATTAAAGCCAAACCAATTGTACTTTAATTCTTAATTAATTCCATTCCTACATGTTTCGATTTTATTAGAAAATCAGCGTCAGAGAAAAAACTAATTTTACAAATATAAAATATATAAAAATTATAATTAATTGTGATGAGTAAATTTAGTTAATTTAGAAACAAAGCAATAAAGATTGTAAAGTTTTATAGATATTCAAAAGGCGAATAGGTATTTCGAATTTTTAATAAATTGTTATATGGTGTAAATGAAATAAAACTTATGAACGTTTCGAGTAACAAACCCCTCTTCAGCGTATTTAAAAAAAGTCGTTTAAAAATTTATGGACTAAGTTGAAAGATCAAAAAATAATGAAAACGTTTTATTGTGTATTTGAGTAGTTATTTATTTCATAATCACTGGATATATTTTTTTATTCTTTTTGAAATATTTTTGTGTAATCCATAAATTTTCAAAAAATTTGTCTTAAATACCCTAAAGAAGGGTTTGTAGTCATCACGATTTTTATGCCAAAAGCAAAAATAAGAACAGCAATATAATAATTAATTGTTCAATAAATTTATAGTGCCACAAGCAGATTAAAATACACATTTAAAAATAATACCTTCAAATTATTACCATTAGAACACATTTACATAGTCGATTTCACTAATTAATAGTTAAACAAGACGACTAGAGTTCAGTAACATGATACTAAATAAATAAGCAAAGTTTCTGTAATTCAAATACAACATATGATTGAATGTAGATTATTACACATCCGGTTGATCAGTATTTACGCGAAAATTTGTAAAAAAATCTGTTTTCGAAATAGATTAAATTTTTTGCAAATTAGAGTTTCCTAAGTGCTCGTCTACACGTGTGGTAACGAATTCACCTTATATCCAGGACACCCTATATATCAGACCTTTTCTGTCTCGTGAATATTATTTTGCAAATGAGTAGTTTTACGAATTACCTTTCAAATTTTAATTTTAAAATACAACCCATTTATGCCTCTTTATTCATTTTATTCAGATTTAGGGCTATTTGCACCAACTTTATTTACACGTAATTTCGGCTTAAGAAATTTCACAATCCATTTCTACCGCTATTTCTCTGGTGGCAACTGAAAAATGCTTCATTTAAGGCCAACATAATAGAAATAGTGCAATTGACCGTTAGTGAGATCTTTGTTGGCAATGTTAAATTTAAATAATTTAAATATAAGAATTGTGGCTTAATTTCTGTTTTATTAATATTACGTAAAAGTATGTTCTAGTTTCTAAATATTTATATACTGGTAATGACATCCAGCTGTCGGGTAGAAGTAATGTCTAAATACCTAGGACTCTGGAAAACTTATATAAACCCAAGCATAATGTCTCAGATTGGGTGGCTAAGGACGACCTATCGATTTTTCTCGAATTTAAAAAAACTCAAAAATGTCCCGAGGTATTTTCATTAATAGTTTTCTTTCTTTTTGATTATTGATACCGAGAAAAAATAGCTTTAATCATTAGAGGACAAATCTTTCGTTTACGTTCCGTCAATTGATAAAAGGGACAGTGTACATCATTTTATTATAAACATTCCATAATATTATGTTATAACTAGGTAGTTGTAGATTCTGCAAAAGTAAATATTTACAATACATGTCCAGCTCATCGATCAGAGCTATTCCGTAGTCGAGCTTTGTAGTAATAAATATTTCGATTTGTTTGCTTGCACTGTCCTAATTATATTTAACTGTTTATTTTATAGTCTATGTATATGGCTTACCTTTTAATATAACCATATATGGGGTGAAATTAAAATAGACCGATCAACGTGGATTATATACGTTAATTTTGCCGGAATCAATATTCAAAAGAGAGCAAGTATTTTTACTTCTTCCTGATCATTTGCTTTTGTTTTCCTAATTGCTTCTCATCAAGAATAAGTGGATTAGATTTATGTTGTCAAAAAAAGACTCGAATATGCATTCAAGCTTGATTTTTTTGTGCATAAAATGTAGCAGATAACAATAATTGTTGAGCTACGAGAAAAGTTACTTTTGCAGCTCGTAGAAATTACTATCAGATTTAAGAAGGGGCATATCCTCTTTCGTACCCTTTCAGTTGCCGGCCCCGACTGGTATAGTAGTTAGCATGTTTGCCTCTGCACCCAAGGGTTCAAACCCAATCGAGGTCGGTCAATTTTTTAGCGGAGAAAAATTTAAAAACATGACTTCTTCTCGGATAGGGAAGTAAAATTGTAGGTCCCGTGTTAATGTGATATTTGGCACGCTAAAAATCACTACTAGCGGTAGAATCTCTCTAGATTCGGCAAAATTCTGGTGGGCATGGCGAAATGGCTATATAGCAGTTTTAATCCAAGAGGGCCAAGGGAAATTCCGCATTCCGATCCTTCAGCCACAAAAACAAACAAACAAAAACCCTTTCAGTTTATCAGCGAAGCGTAAAATTACGTTAAATTATGCCCTATGCGCACGAAGAACATCATACTGAATATTATTAGAATCAGTTGGCATGTTCTATCGTCAAAAGCGAAAAACATTTTTTTAAACAACTTTGACGTTCAATACCGGCTTCAGAAAGCAACTTTGGATATAGGTAAGTAAATCGCCTAATTTTGAATCCAAAAATCTGTGGTTAAGCTATGATCAAATATTTTAGAGACCCGCTGTATTTATGAATATATTTCTTGTTTGCCGTTAATGGGCTTAATTGTACTTGTTGTTAGGGTTCCCTTATTTATTTCAAATTTTGTCAAATATTTTGTCAAATAAAATTTTTTTTGTGTATCCCCAAATATTTTAGATTTAATTGTATACTTAACAGAGCATTTAGAATGCAGATTTGCCGCTATTTACTTTTTGTAAGTCGAATATTTGACTGAACATTGGCGTTATTTAATGCACCCTATTTTCTTATTTAGATGAAGATATAAACACTTGAAAATAATAATAGTTATGACTTAAGATATAACTTATTGTAGCAGGGCTTCCAATTGAAAATTGAACAATTACATATAAGGCAGCAAATTACTACAATTTTTTTTGAAAAGTCAAAATAGATCATGTTAATAATATATCGACGTTAGATATAATCACAATTTTACTCCTTTCAAATAAATCTACAAAATATCTTAAGAATTAGAATACCAAAAGGCGTTCTTGAATATTTATTACCTAAAATATTGATAACTGTTGTTTGATTAAACTGTTTCAGTATAGAAGCTTAAGATAAAAGCTGAATACTCTGTACGTTTAGACACTTCCAAAACGTTATCGCGAGATACCAGCCTGCCAGAGAAAATCTACTTTTCGATTAGTGTCGTCCGTCTTTTGACGAAGTAATGACGACAAAGTTATAAAATTAAATTTACTAAATAAATAAAATGCCCTCTCGAAATACCATTCTGCTGGAGAGAATAGAGCAGCCTGCCAATTACCGGCGTAGCTACGCGTGTTGAATTAGAAATGTCATTGTGCAGATCAAAGGGTCGAGTTTCAGAAGGTCTTATTCCGTTCCTACGGATATAACTTGAAGAGAATATAACAAAAACATCTCCGCTAAATGATAGGAAATCGTGAAATAAGAGAACGGTTCTTTTTAAGAAGAAAATAGGGATTAATCAATAAATGTGACAACTAAATCGCGTAAAGTCGTTTTGTTTTTTTGTAGGGATGCATTAAAGCTTTTGTTTTAAATTACTCCTTTAATATAATCAGGTTGTTAAAGGATAAATAAATTAGCATTTAATTTAGCATTTGGAAATGGGACTTTTAACGGCATAATGCATTTTGTTTCTAACAGTAGTTTGTATAAATGGCAAAGAACTGGTATTGATTATTAATCGAACTTTATTAACATTATGTAATACTTCTAACTAAACTCGTTGACGTTTATTATTCTAGGAATAATAATGTATAAGTGTTTTTCAATGTTTCAAGTTCAAAAGGTAAATACTATGTCATATGGTTTTCTATTTAATATTGTGTGTTATATTGTACTAATATTAATATAGCAGTATCACGAAACAGTTCTTTTCAGAATCAGATTTTCTAGAAAACGAAATTTTTCTAAACAGTCCGCGTAAGCACAAGTTAATACAAAATTATCGATCCATTTATCGATCATACTGCTAATCGCTTTCCAATCAGCATATTGTTCATATCAAACAGTTTTAAAACAACTACACAGTAATGGTCAACTGGCATACTTCTTTAAATTTATACTTAAGCAAGTTTATATAATAAACACATGTCGTATAATAAAATATACGGGGGTAGCAATGATGCGATAATATTCCATATACATTTTATTACTGACTGAAAATAAAAGTTTTTTTTGTAAATGTTACTCTCATTAATGAACTTTGAAAGATAAAATTACCTTTACTCTTGCAAGGTGTTGTATTATCTTGGAACACCAATCAACCTTATATTTTTAAATAGAACGCCCCACATATTAAAATATTTTTCAATTTTGAACTGTGTGACAGTATGAAATATGGACCATTCTATTGAAAGTTCTGAACGATCGACAGTTCATTAAAAAATAATATTTCCTAGACAATAAAATGTTTTAATATAAAATGCTAACCTACTAATTATTTACACATGTGACAGATAGAGGTGGAATTAAATGTTCCCCAATTATATGGGGTGGTTTAGGTGGTGTTCGCTTTCGAAAACTTCAATAGATTAAATGTTAAATTCTTTAAGTAGAAGATGTATGATTTTCTTCAACCAATAATTGTAGAATTTTGTTGCGCTTTATGTGATATTAAAGAAATCGACCATTGCCATCTTCGGAACGTATAAGGGACCAGTAAGCTCTGTCGTTAACTTAAATTTCAATGTACCTAAATGTAACCCAATTTATCTCATAGTTTGAAAGGATTTGATTCTCAGCCTATTATCAACAAACGGCTGGCATTAACAAAGAAACAAGTTGACGTAATTGCTCGAACTAATGACAAATATTACGAGGCTGTTTCAAATGAAATCCGGATTGAGTTTTCAAAACTGTTTTTATTGTAAAAAATTACTAGTAAACATATTATTTCTCTACATAATCTCCTTGCCTCTTACTACACCTTTTCCATCTGTCGATCAATACGTAAATTCCATCTAGAGAAAATTTTTTTCGCTGCTTACGAAACCATTTATGCACCTTATGAAGTTTAAGGTGGTCCACAACAATATTGTGAGCTGAATCAATGCTCACATTAATTTTTGAAGCTACTTCTTCAAATTTAATTCGCCTGTTTTGATAAATCATTAAACTTATTGGCCCATTCCAAAACACTCGAACGAGCCATACAACTATCTCTATACAAATTTATCATTCCTTTATGAATTTCAGATGGATTTACAACCTCAGCAGTTAAAAATCTTATAACTAAGCGCATTTCTTCGCTAGTGCAATTATTTAGTGACGACATTGGTGGTGCAATTGTTTTATCTAATAAATTAAGCGGTCAGAGGCTACCCAGATAATTACTTTAAAACCTCATTCAATGTATTTTGTAACGGGGACACATTTGCATACTCTACAGATCCAATCCGGAATTCATTTGAAACGGCCTCGTATCACTTATCAAATACTTTTAGTTGCGGATTCGTATTTTTTAGATAGTCTTCGTTTGATAAATTGACCTTTAGGTGAACTTAGTCAAAATTGAACCAACGATTAGTGGATTGAAATTAAGAAATATTTTTCAGCTAATGCAAAACTCAATTTGGGTAAACAAAAAGCCGTATTTCCCCACTCATATGTTGATTATTTTGAAAAGTTGGATGAAACGTATTTACCTTCACATGAAAAGTATTATAATACCCTCAGAGGGATATACATATCACAGGATGACTATCAAAGGGTAAAGAAGATGTGGGATATATTTGTAAGTAGAACTTGAGCGGACACTCATTTTGAAAATTTCGCTTAAAAAAGCATTATCAGCTTGATTTGGCCCACTATTACACGACATCAGGCTTGAGCTAGAACTACTGGCAGATCCAGATGGTTCATTTTTTCAAAAAGCTATTTTCGACGTTGTAAGTACATCTGTAGGCAGAAAATCTGTTACCAACAATAAATTTATTCCAAATTGTGGACCCGAGAAACCTACTTCATATTATCATCTATTTGGATGCAACAAACCTTTACGGTCACAGTATGGGTAATACCTTGCTCAGAATGATTTCAGTTGTAAGAGTGATAGTGAAATTCAAAATTTTAATGTTTTTCACATACCCGAAGATAGATATTGTCTGGAATATCAAGAAAATCTCCATTACACCCACAAAGACCTCTCATTCTGCTAGAGGCCAAATTCTAACAACCACTCGCACCCAAAGAAAGACTATTCCTAAGTTTATGTAATAACTTACAGCATGCTAGGCTAAAATTGGGTCAAGTACATTTTTATGGCAACTTTCTTATTGTGACAATTTTATTTGGGTCATTTAGTAGTTAGGGCTACTGTACAGCTATTTTAGACGTTTTAATCTATTTCACTCCACGCCACTGGATTTTGCGGTACGTGTAATGATTAATTATCTTTTTTTACGAAAATTACGTTGGGATAATGCGTTTTATTGTAAATGAAGTTTCTAGTAAGTTCCTTTGGTTTAAATTGTAATATTATTTCTGTAATAAATGCACTTTTCTGGCTTTGAAAATATATAACTTCAAATTAAATTGTTGCTTTCACGCCTATAGGAGATAAAATATGCGATACCTAACTCTCTTTAGGACGAGTTTTTCTCCAGTTTGGGCATAGCACATACGTTAATACGATTTTAGTTTTTGAGAACTGTCATTTTATAGAACTGTGTTTCTTTGGCAATGAATTGAATTCGTGCTGCCGTCTAATGAATGTGGGTAGGATATCGTCATGAGTTTTTTGTGAATTGAGCACTATCTTTGGCTCTTTCCTTTGTTATTTGTTTCGATCTACTTTGCATTTTCAAGTGCAGTTTTCGTTTATGGCGACTGTTTCCCATCTCGGACGTTACTTCTATCTGTCGTTGACCTTTGGTCTAGCTCGTCATCGTCTACCCTTAACAGGAGTTGGATGCTGATGGACCAACCGTCTGGGCGAACTGTATCTCTGTACGGGGTCCGGGTGCTTGGTTATGCCTCTCTACTAGCCAATTTGGAGATACGTGAGCGATGTTCATTTAACATTTCACGCTGCTGGCAATGTACTTATTACGTAGTTTCTTGCTTTTATAATGCTACTGTGCGTTATACGTCCGTTTAAGGCCAAGATCATGCACGAGCATAATTGTTAATAATCTTGTTATTCTCCTTTTTTTTCTGAATGACCATGACTTCACTAGGATATGATTGATTTCATATCAACCTGATTTAACTTAATCATTATATGCTGCACTTGTGTATTAAATTTGCCGCTATTTGTTCTCTGAGAATTGTCAAACCGTCATGTTAGGTATTTTCGATAACCTTTCTTGGAGAAATAAGTTATAAACGACGTAATTTTGACTGTGGTTAAATACAAAGTAGTCACTATTTCATTTTTTTTAGTTTATGCAATTAATAGATTACAATTCTTGTTTTTTAGTTGACTTAAAAGATAGTCATTTGAGAATTTCTTCATACATAGGCGTACCGCCGGTATAATTACTAGAACTTGGGTCGCATTTATGTCATTCTTTAGGTTATTTAACCAAAATAGTTCTAAATTTCTATTAACTATTGCTACTACCTAGCCGAAAACTTATGTTCATAGATTCTATAAGATATTTTAAATTTACGTAAATTGTGTTTTAAAAAAATTACCTAAAATATAAACTCTATCAGCTTTAATGATGATTAAAAATTTTTTGTCTTGTTTCATTTTATCTACTTTAGTTAAGCATTAGACATAGATTGTCAAATTGATATGACTGTTATCTTGTTACTTTCATTACTTTTTTGTTTAAAGCAATAATTTGCATTGTTCTTGTCGTATTCAAACTTGCATAACATTAATTATACTTTTACTTCTCTTACCTAGAATCAAGTCTAGTTCTTTCCTTTTACCTTAGGCATTCCATGTATGTTTTCGCCGTTTTTGCATGCGGCAACATTGAAAAACTTCCAAAGGTAAGTTCTAGCAGTTATGGAGTGGTGCCCAGTTTTGAAGTCACCTATTTTCGACAAACCTACGACTATAGTTCCGATTTTTTCTTCTTTTTCGTTGAGCGAAAGACGAACATCGGCATACCACTCGACCTCCGCATCTTTTTGAGCTGCTGTGCCATGTGGGAATGTGTACGATACTCCGCTAGTATGAATTCGGCACAAATACGCGAACTACTCGTCACAACATAGAATTTTAAGAGTTAAGCAATCTGCGCTTTATAGCTAAATTAAATGGTTATCGAGTTAACTACAGAAATGTGTTTAGAAAATTAGTTGCGATAATGGTCTCAGTACTACTCCGCTATATGGAGAATAAAAAGATGTTCAGATTTTAATCGCCAAATGAAGTCATATCAAGAACCAGATGATGTAAATTTTCGGGAACGTACTAATTTTGGGCTGCAAATACAATTAAAGCCACGAAACGTACTAGACCTTGTCAGGCGAACGCTATTTGGCGACGAGGCTGATTTTAAAAACCATATTGTGGTTAGTGACCATAACATTGACACTGGATTAGTTAAGTGATTTGTGTAAAATAAATTGGCATTATGTGTTAGATCCTTAGTTGTTTGAAGGTACATTAACTGCAATTGAGAATTTTCATTTCTTAGAAAATTTACTTTCTCTGCTACGTTTTGTTAAAAACTCATACATTACGAAGTGCCAACTACGGAAGAAAAGCAAAAGAGAGAATTTAAACTTCCTTCAGTACCACCACACCTATAATGATAGAAAATGTTACTATCTGTTTTATTGGAAGATTGCGAGCAAGAGGAGAGTAAAATATTAGAATCATTATGGCAAAAATAGATTTGTTGGGATTGTTTCTCGTTACCTGTTATTGTTTAAGTAAAAGCTAGTTAGCTGTTGACGTATGAATCTTGGAAGATTTGTTTCCTTACTTGTTTGCTTTGTAGTTAAGACTACGTGATTCGGAATTTTTTCGAATTTCTTGAGTTTAACTAATATGATAATTTCACCATTCTCACTAGAATTTTGCAAAATATCGAAGAATGGCGCTGCCATTATGAATTTTTAGCGTGCCTAACATTGTATTTAAACGACACCAATAATTTTATTTCCTTATCCAAAAATATATTCTTTTCAAAATTTTCTTTGATAAAAGGTTTCCCAATTTCATATTGGTTTAAAATTATGCTTCTTGAGAGTAGACTCAAGGATGCTAACACCTACACCCAATGATACCGGTTAATCTTAGAACACCCCCCATAAGTTTCTTAGAAACATAGTTATTTAGAGTTAGCACGAAAACTATTTAGGTCAGGAGTAGGATTACAACATCCCTAAATCAAGAAATTGAATAACGATTTAGTGACTTCAATTTGAGAAATTGGCGAATATGAACGTCGATTCTTATTTTACATTATTATAAAGTAAAGTTAAATTATCGATCCAAATCAAAAGGAAAAAAGACAACGTTCTACGCGCTTCCTTTAAGGCATTGCTCGCCTTCATATGCCTCAAAAAGTTGTGAACAAATTAATTAGAACGAGCCTCCAGCGTATAACGCAGATCCTTCTATTAATTATCAGTAATTTGGAGCATTAGGGCATTACTTGTGAGGGAAAACGTTTAACTTAAATGAGAACATTAGATTTTTAATACAATTTATATTCACCATCTAAAATACAACAAAAGGAAGATGGCCAGTGGTAAATCTTTAAAAACACCAAAGGGTTAGAAAAATTTGACTTCATTTGAAAAAACAAAATCTTGTTGAATTAAAATAGGGATATCAATTTCATTTTACTTCACCACTAGTAAACAGTCACTGCTATTCGGGAGCGTGCCTGTGTGTTAGTGCGTGCGCGTGCGCGTGCGCGTGTGCGTGTGCGTATGCACGCTTGTTTGCGTTTGCGTCGCGCTTGGGTCTGCGTGCGCGCGGGCGTATGTGCCTGTACGTGTACATGTGTACGTGTGTGCGTACGTGCGTGCTTCTGTGCATGGGAGTGACCATGAATGCCTGCTTGCGTGCGCATGCGCGTGCGTGCGTACGCGCGTATGTGCGCGTTCGTCTGAGCGCGTGCGTGCGTACGCGCGTGTGTGCGTGCATTCGTACGCTCCTGTGTATGCGTAAGTGTGCATGCCAGTGTGCGTGTGTTTGTCCATGTGTGCGTGCGTGCGTTTAGGATCAAGTTTCCTTAAGTTCAAACATTTTGTCATTCAATAGGTTGCTTCAGCTCACTTCTGTTAGTTTGGTGTCGAATAGTTTTTAAAGAAACTAAATATCTCCAATTTCGCAACAACTTTTTTATACAAATAATGAGTTGTTTAATGAGACAGAACTTTAGAGAATTGTTTTTGACTGGTGTAACTTTTTACGTTAGAGTAGCTTCTTAGTAGTTACATTCCATTTAATCTGAAAACATTTAAACTACTTAAATCTTTGCTATATATATTACATTACATTACATTAATGTATTGGATTTTTGAAATGATGTTCAAAATTGGTATTTTGATACACAAAGGAATCAGATCTCATCTACTGTCTATTCATCTAACTTAAACAATCTTTTTCTACGGTGTTAGTGTTCTCAGCTCTATTATGGAAGAATAGCCCTTGCTAGATTACTAATTTCTAAAAAATAAACTGTGCAATAAAGGTGCTTGATTTGTGATGTATCAATTGTGCAGCAGTGTAATGTTTAAAGATTAAATATTTAATCTGTTAAATAAACACAAATAATGTGTATATATAACAAAGCTTGAAAATCTAAAATTGTACAAATATACCTAACGATCTACCGAAAGCATAGTTTTACATAAACGAGTTTCGTGCTGAATGGTGTCAAAGAAGCGTATGCAAGTGTTAATAGTTTATTACCTGCGCGATAGCTCATTACTACGACGACGAACACTGCATTTGCCCAGAGTACGCCGCAAGTAATAGGTGCTCCTCGAATATAGCCTCATCGTTTGCGTTTTCCACGACGCAGGCCGTAAACGGCGCTAGAAGATTGAACGATCAATCATTTGATTGCTTTTCTGAGGAAGCGGCTAAGCAAGTTGAGTGTGACAACATCCGCCCCGACCACTTCAATTTGGTGCAAGTTAGAATGCGGAAGCTGCCGAAGCAGGCCGATAGCAGATGTGGAGACTACAGCTCAACTAATGAAACCAAGCTAAAGGGCGAAGTATCATTATTTTGATTCGCCAAAAACAGAGATAGGCGGAGATTACTTCTGGAGTAAGAGAACTTAGCATCAAAATCATCAAACCATAGAACACAGCGCCGGAAGCCAAGTTACGTTAGTTACTAAGGGTTATCATTCAGGATATTCCACAACAAATCCCTAAAGAAAACTTCAACCGTGGGCTTCCTGAAATATCTGTTCGGATGATGTACAGCGGAGTGATAAAGGTGCCATGCCGCTGAATTGTGTACACCCATTGAAAACTGCATAAGGCAAAGTGACCGTGCTATCACCGATGTCAAACGTTTGAGCATACACAACTCAAGTACAATGCAGTATCGAAATGCGTAAGGCGCGGTGATTAGCACATCGCCAGCGAAAGTGCTGAGTGCAGTGAAGAGACTACGAAGTACGATAACTGTGACTGCGAGCTACAAAGAGTGTCCAAACTGTTCTAACCCGTAAGATACCACAACAAGGAAAGCTATATTCTACGCTGACGCTGCAAATGAGACAAAGCTCCAAATTTCGACGATATCAGACCAACCTGCACAAAACAAGGGAACAACTTCGCGTCAATTTTCGGTATCCAGAAAATCGGCCGCATCCTAGTAGAGCCCACGTAAGGGTGTGAAGGTATCTCAAATATTTTAAAGGGCATGTAGTACCTACTAGAAATACTTCAGGTTCAGGTTCAGATATAAACAGTGAAAAATCACATTTCTCCCACAATGGGCAGCCGCTGGCCGACAAACTACAAAATTTATCGTATTTAAAGTTACCAATCCCTTTTGATAAAAATATACAATAACCTTTGAGAGCATTGAAATGATCAAAAAACGATAGAACTTCTCAGCTTGTTTTAACGCGGTTTTACTTTAAAAATTGCGAATGTTTACTGCTCCTATAAAGAGAATTGCTTCACTTTCAACTTGAATTTTTCTGCGAGGTTTATATTTTTGATTAATTTTAAATTCTATAATTATACGTAATTGCTATATATTATTGTTTGAATAAGAAAAATAAGAAGTTAACCTTGATTATACCGATATTTCTCTGACCAACACGTTATCGTTCCAATTTTGAATTAAATATAAACAACTTAGCTGAAGGCTGCATATACAGTATCTTCTTGTGTAGATTTCCGAACACCGACATAGTTGCAGACGATTTTTATTCAAGATGGTAGAAGCATTCTTATTTCTATACTGTTATGCCACCGATCAAAGCTAAGGCCTAAGGATGTGCGGTTTTGCTTTCAAGAATTATTCAGTTTAAGAGTGCAAAAATCTTAAACCGTATATAGGCAATTGACGTTCATTATGTATTGTAAGTTCCCTGAATTTTATCAAATTATGATAATTCTTGTTTGTGCAATTATTTTCTTGAAAAACCATTTTGAAAAAAAGTCTCTGTCACTATTTAAAATTACATAACCAGTACTTCCAAGCGACAACTTTATTTAATCAATAAGAAGCCTCTTATTGGAAAAAAGTTCAATTTTTTGAGGTAATGTGATCACTACAGTATCAACATTTATTTCTACTACTGGAGGATTTTCGTCAAGTGTTTCAATTTTTTTAAACAAAGAAGTTTTAAATAATACAGAAATACTCTTTATTTAAACTGAATTAGTATATTTTTTAAATAATCTGTTATTACATGTCGTTAATTATCGCATATTTTTGATTACGTTATTTTAGTTATGAACCCAATATTTCGCGATATTGTTGATGATAGAGCTAGAATTGAACGTCAAAACCATGTTGGTATAAAAACATAACGCAATTTTTAAAATCGCTTTATTTACATGTATGATATCAATTCCCTTTTAAATTCTATAAATGTCGTATAATTATTATGTGCAGCGCTATTCCACCACGAGAAAAGCACAAAAATACCTACTAATGTTTTTTAAGTGTATTACAGGTGCCACTTTTGTCCGTTACAGAATTAAACTAAATTGTAAATACTTACGCCCTCTGTTATCAATGACCAAAAGGTTGACAGTTTTCGCACCCTAAATTACAATAAAATACACTTTTAGGTTTAAACTGTGGAACTTTTTATTAAAGTAAACAATAATCGTTTCGAAAATCATGCGTTTTCGTTATTAATATTAAATAGTATAATCTATTATAATTAACAGATAAATAATAAAATAAATAACAGATCTGCCAACTAAAAACTTATTTAAATACTAGGTGTCACGGTTTATTTAATTTCACACCTACTTCTTGTTTGTTCAAATTATTAGGATGTATGTATATATATATATATATATATATATATTTCTATTGCTACTCGTTGAAGTTGACGATGAAAATTTGATAACGATGATAATGTTTCCATAAATATATTGAGTTTTATTGTTTTTCAATTGAAGGATGGGAAGTTGTAATGAATTTCGTTTTAATAGGTTGTAGGTACTAGTCATACTACATAAATCTCATGGTCTTGTAGAACATTTGGCGCCTTCATTGTTTCTTTACGTGTACGATTCGTGCTTTTTCCTTTGGATATACTTAAAAGAAAACACACCAATAGAAACTTTGAAGTCTAAATGAACGCAAAAGGAAGATGGATACTGAATAATATTCCTTGTATTTTTGTTCCAAGTTTTACCACTATTATGCGTTTTAACTATCTTCATATATACATATGTTCCATTCATTTCATTATTTAAAATTTAATTCAATTACTGTTGTGAAATGATGCTTTAACATCCTTCTAAAGGGTTCTCAACTAATTTTCCATACGAATGGAAGCAAACTTTACTCCGTATGTATGTAATAAAGAAATTGTTTTTATTTCTGGTTTACACATCAACATTTTTGAATAAAAAACCTTGTAATTTCTCCCTTCAACAAACGTTTATTCTTAAAACGTACCTACCAATTTTTCCATTCAGTCTTAGATACAAAGATTAGAAATAGTTAAACAAGGCTGAGTTAGGTCTCCAGAAATGTGTTTCTATTGAACATTTAAAATATAAACGCATTTCAAATAAATGTTTGCTAAAAGCGCAATTTTGTTTTTAGTCTATTTCCTTCTCCGATATGAAAAGTTTTGGTACTATTATGTTTGGCAGAAATTATGTTACAAAAATTATTTACTTTGCATTATCATAGGATCATGCAAATAAAATATTTTAATTGTCAATCTTAATAACTGCTCCTGTAAATCGGAGCCGGTGCTCTTTAACCCTAATCGATGTCTAATAAAATAATAACTACTCTATTAACCGCAGCGAAGTATTTTAAATCTCCCAGATATTGTTAATGGGTTAAGTGCAATTACTTCGGATGCCTATCAGCCGTTTACAATTCAATCACAATAAACTTCCTCTCACGTTTAAAAGTAATGAAAACCAGCCCATGCCATAAAATGGACGTTTAACAGCCCTATCAATTTTTCACCGGGAGATGAGCATTTTCCATTTGTCTTGTTGATGAGCACATTTATAACAATTGGGCTACATCCTAATATCTGTAAGTGAAGCATACGATATGTCGCATGTTTCACTTTTACTTTAATCAATTTTAATTTGTCGTTCAGCAACATTTTGATTACCTTAGGCAATGAAAGCGATTGGTTATCGATTAATATAAAAAGCAATTTTTATTTATTATGAACTTAATCGCAAAGCTTTTATATCCTAATTTAAAATTTTATTGATGTATAAAGAGGTTGTTTACTTTTCAAAGAAAACGTACATTATTTATCATGAAAGGTTTCTTTTCAAAGTTTTTACAGAAACTTAATTCTCGATTAATTAAAACACCATTTTATGTTCAATGTTTATAATAATGTGATCTCTTTAGAGCCGCATGAGGTATACAAAGATAGATTAATTAAAGGGTATTTAACTGCCATATTTCCAAATAGAAATCTGGTTTAGCCCTTAAGCATTTTTTACAACAAATAAGGATAAAAATTGATTGATTCTAAAAGAAAATAAAGTTAAATTCTCTGCCCTTTCAAAAGTACCTCTTCAAGCCTAATGATTCACGTATTTAAATTTCTCATACAGGTTCTACCAAAAGTCCCGCGTCAGTTAATTGCGTTTGTTGTTATTAGAAATCAACATCTAAAATTTTGCACGAGTAAACGGGTGTAAATCATCTACAGTTGATATATTTTTATTTCCGGTTTTCCTGGGACTTTAAAATTTGAAATAACCCAACCTATACGTTCCTCGATTTTTAGAGGAAAATATTTTCTAATTATAAAAATATAAGAAATACACATTATTTTTAACATAAATGAATAAATAAAATAACTATATTTGAATATAGATAATGATTTCAATACAACAAAGGTTAATTAATTTATGTTAAATGTTCAAATTGATGACCCAATATCTTAAACGGTTGTAAAATGCTAGCACCGTATAACGTAGCCATTGAAGTGGTTTGTCAAATGGCTACGTTTTGCCTTCCGAATCATCTAAATTGTCCATGCATATTAAGCTGGAACCCCCACCAATGTAAATTAGTTTCATACTGTTATATCAATTTAGTGCTGTGTTCAAGTGCTAATTAGTTGCTCTAGTATGAATTTTTTTGCAAAATAGTTTAGCAGGAATTAGCCCTTCAATTTGGGGGTGCTAACCAGATAATAACCCGGAACCCCTACTACTAAAAAAATGTAATAGAATGTTTGTACGGAGAAAATAGATATATTAGAATTAGTTGCTATTTTTTGCTATAAAATAACATGAAAAAATATAAAATAATACCGCCTTTTTCAAATTAAGGAATTTTTAAGAGTACATGACTTCAAAACAAGTAATTTTGAAATTATATTACTTATAAAATATTGCTATGAAATTATATAATGTAACACGGAATCTACATCGGGAATGATCGACAATTGAAATTCTATTCCTTCCTAGAAATTGCATTTTTGAAAAAGCCGAAAACATGATGATACCTTCAATCGAAAAAACAGTTTCACAACTCAAATTTAGTCCTATGGTACTCGTAATACAATAGTACTAGATTACTCAGTTGGGCATGCCCTTTAAGAATAAGTCAATTTTTGATTTTGTTGGCCCACAAAAGCGGTCAAAAATTTATAACGTTTCATCATCCCAAATGATATAAATGGCTGTAACTATCTGTTACTATTAGAAAGATATTAATGCTACATTATAAACTTGACTACGCTCTTCAATAACAAGTCAATTTGTAATTTTATTGCCCCTTATTAGCGGCAAAAAATTAAAAAAAAGCGGAACTGTAGTAAAATTATATTTGTACAACTTCATCATGCTAAAAAAAATAAAAAGATTTAAAAATTTGTTATTAGGAACACAATAATGCTATAATAATTAAGTTACGTAGTTCAAAGAAGCGGATATAATAATATATATAATCTTAGTACATTGTTTTTAAATAAATATTTTACTTCCTAAGTTTACGTAAACATTTGC
>JAHWXV010098052.1:0-12292 GCA_024586415.1 Phrixothrix hirtus
TTTTGACTGTTGTTGTATAAGACTTTTTTGTTTGTATTGATGTCCTCTATCACCTGTTACAAGGACGAACGCTATTTTCTTTACACCCTGTATAAATGGATATGCAAATAATGTCCACATATGATTAAATATTATTCACGCTTATTTTGGGAATGATAATTGTAACGGTCACTCATCAAAATTACTGGACATGCAAAATGTTGCTTAACTGCAGAGATTTTCACTGATAACTTGTTTTGCTAGGGAAACCGCTTAGTTCAGGTAAAATGGAATTAAGTAGCTAAGAAATATATTTACTTAGTTTAAAAAAATTGTTAGAACCAATTTCAAAAAAATCACAAAAAACAAAAAATTCAGAAAATATTTAAAAATGACAGAAATAAAGTGGTACTTCCAGTTATTCAATTTAAACCAAATTCTTAATTTTGTTTACATAGGTAGTTTGACTTTAAATATAAATTTTTACTTAGCTAGAGCTTTTAGTTTCATAGTTATTTTATTTAGACTAACGGTAAAAGTACTTCTGGTTATTCGATTTATGGAAAATTTTCTGAGATACCGCTTAGATGAAAAAATAATAAGTTTAAACAAAATCGTTAGAGCCGATTTTTAGAAAATCACAAAAAACCAAAATAGACAAGAGTGGCACTTCTGGTTATCCGATTTTAGTCAAATTGTTGCAGTCACATGCATAGTTGGATACATACTTAAATATAAAATTTTGTTCATCTACAAATTTTCATTTTTGAGATATCGTGTTCACAGACACACAGATAGACAATTTTCCAAAAACATGATTTTCATACTCACGGACCCGAAAACATGTATTTATCGAAAATTTTGAACAAAAACAATACATTATCTTTTATCTATATTTCATATAGGGTAAGAGAAAGTAAAAAATAGCCGTCATTTGGCAAATATCTAATATGTTTATTATGACCATGTCATTGGCAATTAACTACTATTAAAGACTAAACTCATATCAGAGTTTGTGTTGCACAAAGAAGTACCCTTTATTTTGATGTATTTTTGTCTATCATCATGAAAAAACATTTTAAGTTTAAGTTTTAAGTGTGCAATTTATGTGACATACAATATTATACAGAAAATGACAGCCGGCGATGCTTGTGGCAACTAACATATTATAGGAGTATTTGAAATGAGTGTATAAAAAGGACAAAATTACTACAACTATAAAGAAAATATTTAATAAGGCAGCTATGATTTATTCTACCCAAATTAAGGCTTATAATACATGTACAAAATAATAGAAGGATACCTTAAAATTAAAATTATAAAACTAAGACTAGTTAGTTGATATTTTAATGACAGACAAATTTTATTAAGAATAGGTTAGTGAGCAAAGTGATAGTGCAGCATTACAAATTTAAATTAAATATATCTATGATAATAGCATCATATTTTTGTGCAATTTTGACATTAACAGATAATTAATAAGGGCTACAGATGTGATATAGTGAAAATATATTTCTTTTGATTTTTAATAATTTAAATAAAAGCTACATCCACATTTATCTTATAGCTTTGAAGAAATATGACTCTTTCATGTAATACTTTGTTATCAGTGATTACATATAGAGCATCTAACAATCTTTGTAATTATATTTAAAAATAGTAACTGCCATTATAGTCACAATCTCATTTATAAAACTGGTCAACACTTTTTTATTTTTCTTTACAACAGTCACTAATAAAATTTCTACAAGAGGTTTTCTTAAACAAGTACATATCTAAACCTACTGACTCTTTTCTTGGAAATATTTAAAACCTAACAGAATTTCTTATGTAACAAATTTTATATGCAAAATTTAGTGTTATTATTTCACAATTAAATAATAAAATATATTAATCACAGATAATTCTCAAAATAATTTAATGTTACACAAATACCTATGCATATCCATCTACATACATTCTGCAGTCTCACTTTTATAATACAAACATTAAATAAGTAGGACATAATAGAAGTGCACCACATTATCCGTGTTCAACACAAATAATAGCAGTTACATTATAATCCATTTTTATGCAATTTTACTATCCTACTTAATTGGAAAGACATTGTATTTCTAATATACAAGTAATTCCTACAATTACTTAGCTCGCAGAACTAAATTTATAATTTCAAATTATCATGATAGATACATCTATTTACTTTGATCAACACTTTCAAATATATCTATCGTATAAATTTTGTAATGCGTACTAAGATATTTTTGTATATATTTTTTTAATCAAAAAGTATAGCACATTCATACACTGTTCTATTTCATGTAAACTACAAAATAAATTTCAAAACAATTATTAATTATTATGCCTTAAAGATAAATGATTTGAAATTTCAAAGAGAAGCATTTACAATCTTTTTTGTTGGTACAACTATTTTTATTTTAAAATACAGATCAGAGTAGGATAATGTTTATTTTAAAATGTGTAAGACTTTGGTTAGCGTTATCAAGGAATCTCATTTTTAATTCAAAGCTTAATTTATGAAAAGTCGTACCTTTGATTATATTACGTATATAATATATATATATAATAAAAAATTCAATAAGTTAGATCTAATTGTAACAACTACTTTAATTTTCTTGTAAGAAGTATTAAAAAATTATTACTGGATCCAAATTATAATTCTATTATCCTACTCTGTTAAATTTTGTTCACTTTAGTTACAGAGGAAATTACCCTGTATAATAAAAATTTATCATGAAATAAAACATTTACCTCAAAGGTAATAATGGAAGCTAATGATTAATAAATATCTAGTTTAATTGGCAACATCATAAATTAAATTGTTATTAAACCTACTACATATACAGTCTTCTTAAACTAATATAACAGCTATATACATGGCATGGGGTTTCTACGATATACATATAAATTGATACATCCATAATGTCACAGAAATTTTACAATTTTTTTTTAATAACCTTTTATTTTATACAGATGAATTATTTATTAACAGCCAATTTACCAAACATTTTAATTTAATACTGTAAAGTAAGTTAGAAACTATTAATATGCAGACAGAAAATTATAAGTAGAGAGCAATTATATAAGCTTAAATAGATCAACAATAAACATGACGTATTTTACACAATAAAGCATAACCACCAAAAAATAGACTATTAGCACCTTTAGCATTTATCTCATAATTTTATTGTCCTAACTACAAATAAGTTTCTGAATGCCTTTTAAAGATTAAAATATGATGACATTCATATTTAAAAATGAAACATGTAAGTATAAGAAACATTTAACATGAAAATTTACACTTTTCAATTTTTTACATCAATATTAACAATCAAAAATACCAACACAACCATTTTACTCAAAATTCTATCTAACTTTTATTAGCTGTCTCAAAAGTGAAACGAAGTTCAACACTTAGTAGTTCTTTTTATATTAACACAATGATATGAAAAGTTAAAATCTTGAAATTGTTGCTGTCAACAGGAGCACCAAACTAACGACCATGGGGCTGTTTCTATTATATGTAGCACTACCTGTTAGATCATTTTTAGGTGGTTCTTGAGTTGTTCCATGTGGTTCATGTTTATTACCAATTCCTGTTGAATCTGCTCTGTGATGAATACCTGTGCCGGAATCTGTAAAAAATTGTTTAATTAAAACACATATTAAAAATAAATTTGAACAATAGTTTTCTCAAATAATTTTTCCAATCTTCCTAATAACAAAATAAATTAAAATTATGAATCCCTCTTTTATTTTTATGTAATCCCTGTATATAAAGTACATATCAAAGTTATTTAATTGATATTTTTATCAACTCCATGTAGTAAACATTTTGAAAATATCTTGTATATGAAAAATTTTATCATTAAGCATTTTTAATTTCAACATATTAAATCAACTCATTACTTATTGTATTTTAGTATGAGGATAAAGAAATTCCTACTTCATTCAGTTTTAGTTTAATTAACTTGTCATTTAAATTCTTTAGTTCCATTAGAAAATTATTTTGTTCAATGTATATTTTAAGGCATGTTTATCTATTTTTGTAAAATGTTTATTTCAAGATATTTAGTAACGACTTTTTATGTTATCAACGCATTCTTTACTTTTACATATAAAATGTGAAAAAATTGAATAAGACATTATTCCAGTGATAAGGAAGTAGTTTAATGAGGAACTGGGAGCACTGTTAATTTCTATTACAACCAAACATGATCCACTTAGTCTATACTTTTATAGCCAAAGTGCACATGATAAAATATTTAATTGTATGTACTTTGGTATAGGTAATTTAATTAATCTTGGTTATGGTTTTCTATTCCTGCTGGTCTTTTTTAATTAATGTTTCAGTTGAAGTTTATAGTAAATATAAATGTCCTCGTGTATTTTTTGAAATAAGCATTTCTTTCATTTTTCATAGACCAAGAATGTCTTTGAGAAATGTTCAATAAATACTGACAATTCTGTTGTAAATTCTTTATTCATTACCATTCATGTGACATTTTTCTAGGTTTTTAAGGCATTTCATATTTACATGTTTATTCCACCTATC
This sequence comes from Phrixothrix hirtus, assembly GCA_024586415.1. Classification (NCBI taxonomy): domain Eukaryota; kingdom Metazoa; phylum Arthropoda; class Insecta; order Coleoptera; family Phengodidae; genus Phrixothrix; species Phrixothrix hirtus. Next base: position 4,553 of record JAHWXV010098052.1, read on the forward strand.
AATTTAATTTCTTAATGATTTTTTCATAAAATTCATGACATCTTTCATTTTCATTTTCATTTTCACTTCTTTCAGTGAGATGTACTATAGTTAACAGATCTTATGCCGGCTACTCCCCTCCTATGTTCTGTAGTGTTGCAGCTAAAATTTGGTCCCCGAAGTTTGTGTTACGAGAAGATTTGTTATTGTGTAAAACTTACAAATATTCAAAATTGACTAATGAATACTGGTAAAATTCTTAATGAAAAAAGAAAAAACTCAACAGAAGTTAAAGAATGTATGGATGCTGTTTGCGGTAACTTTTCCCCTTGCTATTCCACCATTAAAGAATAGACAAACGTTTACATTTAAGAAGTGAATCCATTGAAGACAAACCCTGTCCAACAAGAGGTACTGGAAAACAGGTGGTTAAAGTACAAAGACATAATTCTTCACAAAAAAGAGGTGAGACACCATCTCAAAGTAAGCTTCTTTTACATGACAATGCTCCTGTACTGACATCGATGCTTTGAAAGGTTGCTATACAAAAGTGAGGTTTCAATGAATTGGGCCACTCCTTTGGCCGCAATCAACTACTACCTTTTCTTGAAATTGAAATCGGGTTTGCAAGGGAAAATTGTAAGATCAATGAAGAAGTGAAGTCTGTGGTTGTAGAACATTTTGACGGGAATGATTCAGACTATTTTTATAAGGGTTTAGAAATGTTTATAAAGAGATGTAATAAATGTGTTGAAATACAAGGGGACTATATTGAAAAATAAAAAAGATGTTTTTAATTTTCTTCCACTAAATCAAGATTAGGCTGAAAACTTTTGAAATTTGCAATGTAGTACTGCTTTCAAAGTTGTTTGTTTAAATTTTGAAATAAATGGTAGTCGTTAGGAGTGAGATCTTGTGAGTATGGTAGATGGGAGCAATTGTTGGTTAAATTCTTTCATATTACTCAAATGGAATCTTACAATATTATGCCGAAGGAGTAGTTTCATTTTGACTTCTTAGGGCGCTTACGCTTAAGCACTAGTTTTAAAATCCCTTTAGCACATTTGCTGGTGCCCATATTTTTTTTTACTTTTTTGTCTTATATGTGATATATAAAAATTCATGTAAAATTTTTAATATGTCGTAACAAGGAAAATTACATTACTGCATCACCAGCATCAAGCTCGTGTATATACACTTATAAGCTGTCTGATGTGCTAGCCTGTAATCATAGCAAATATTTAAGGGGGTTTGAATATTATTTAGCATTTATTATTTAACCACCTGGTAAATAGTCAAAAGTATGTCCTTATTGGTATCCCAAAAAACTGTTAACATTATCTTGCCTCATGATTCCCCCTATGTTTTTATTAGAAGTTCTTTGTTCTTGTGACTGTTCCTTGTTTAGTGGGTTTGAAATAAGGAATCGAAGTATCATCTATGGTAATTCTTCAATTCTAGAAAAGGTTTGAAAATTGTCCTTAAACTTTGTGATAATCATTTACACAATTAGCTTTTTGTTGTTTTTTTAAGACATGGAACTCCTGGCAAAATAATAAAATTGTCTTGCAGGATTTGTGAATTATTCCTAATAGAAGAAATATTAATGATTTTGCTGATTATTAATTTTGATTTCCCAAATCCAATTTTTCTAATTTCCTTAGATTTTCTTCACTTATAGCAGTCACTAGATGTCTGCTTTTTGTTGTCTACCAAATTTTGAAAATGATGGATAGTATTGTCACTAAATATACCTGATAATTTTTTATTATATCACAAGTTTTTAGACTTTCTGTGAAATTTCAAATTTCCTAATGTAGCTGAAAATGTAGCATAGTTTAAAGTAATGCAATTTATTAACTAACAGAAAAGGCTGTTTACATGTAATATTCTATCAGCACAATTTTAGAGTTGCAGGTAAAATTTTGCATTTATATGGCAAATGGTAAGTGTGCCGTGGATGGTAAAATGGTGGTTTATTTTTTTAAAGGACACCTTTTCTTTTTCATATACAAAATTATATCTACAAATTTAGAACTGTAGGCAAAGCATATGATAGCATGTTATATACAGGGTGTTTCAAATTAAGTGCACACTATTGTTAACTTTGTTATTATTAGAAATATGAAAATGGTTAAACTAGCAAAGTTGTAGGACTTTTTCTCACAATTACAATGGCGGAAACTGAAAAACAAACGAATATCTGATTTCAGAGTTATTTGATCAAAATAGGTATTTTTTAAATGTAATACCCTGTATATTGTGATGTCATTCGATAGTGATTTTGATTCTGAATAAAAGGTTTCCAATGGACTATCCACAAAAATTAAAAATAAGCAACTAAAGTGAATATTGTATAATTTTAATAAACTCAAACTTAGAAAATTTTATTACCTTCATAAAAAATGAAGTAAATGTAACATGCATGAATTTAAGTAGGCATATATCTGATTCTTAAATTAAATTTTATTATTCTAATATTCAAAGACTGCATGTTTGAATATATTGCTCTGCTGCACAACACATTTTATTACTCTTCTCTGTAAAATCTCTGTTGATTTCAAAATAGTACATGTATCTTTATTATTCAAAACAGTAGTTATGCTCTCCTGCAATGCTTCAACAGTAGCATACTGTCTTTCATAGTTTATTTTTGAGGTGCACTCAAAGAAAAAAATTCAAGGTGATAACAGATCAATTTGTGCTTCAAACAATCTATTTAACAATTCATAAGCACCATGATAATTATGAGCTATTGGCTCATCCTACTGAAAGTAAATTAATTGAGAGTTTATTAAATTTAGATTGTCCAAGAATTTCTCTATGTTTTCTAAGAATTCTACATAATGTAAACCTATTAGGTAACGTTAATAAAAATGGTCCAGTAATTCTAGCAATCATAACACCACATCAAACATTCAAGGAGAAATAATTCTGGGGGTTTTGACAATGAATGATAAAAGGGTTCTCGCAACTCCAATAGTATGTCGTTTATTTATTAAACATTCCTTTATTATTAAAATTTGATTCGTCGCTCCGTTTCTATTTTTGTATAGAAATCACAATATTCGTGACATTTGTTAATGAACTAAATGCAAAAATTTGTTCTTCTTGCAAAATCACTGGGTATTAAAGTTTGTACAGGCCGATATTTAAATGAAATATACTTATATTTTTTCAATGCCCTTGGAATTGTAAATAAAGAAATCCACCCTTCTATTGACAAATCCCTTATTGAATTATTTGGATGGGGTTTGAAATATGCCAAAACACGAATTTTGGTTTGTCATTTATTACAAAATTTTTCTTATTTCTTTTCTTAATAAAAATTATATATTACCTGTAAATTTTCTATACAACTTTAGGAAATAATGATGATCAGGAATGTCAGGATCAGCTCATGAGCTCATATTGAATTTTTTCTACATATTATGTATACTTCCAACATATCACATTTTTCAGAATGCTATTAACCGTTTTTAAATATTAAACAAACACTTAACTTATCACTTAATTAAATACATTTTATGCTTAAGAGTATACAATGAAATAAATATTTGACTTATATCAAACAAACAAAAGAAATTTGTTGAGATTTCATGGCAATAGGGGATGTATTCGAATATGTATTAAATTTAAGAATTAAATTACGTTTTCCTCATTTACTCGAGTTTTTAAAGATATAAACTAAATTTATAAGAATTTCATATCTCACTTATTTTTAATTTATTTATGATATTCCATTAAAACCTTTTGTTTGGAATTGAAATCGTTATCGAATGACATCGTAGTTTACAGGGTATTAAATTTAAAAAATACCTATTTTATCGAATAACTCTCAAATCAGAGGTTCATTTTTTGTCAGTTTTTACCATTGCAATCATGAAAAAAAGTTCTATGTACAACTTTGCTAATTTTTAATAATACCAAATTAGCAATAATGCGCACTTGATTTGAAATATCCTGTATAGTGAGTTACAGTTTACACTATTTTATAACTAAAGGTTAACTTCTGAATATTCAGCACCCTCTAGTATTGTGCCATTTAAACATTTTTAAAGTAGGAATTTCCAAACATATTTAAAATTTTAGCATTAACATGTCAGACCAATTTTTAATTAATATGGTTATTATTGATATTGGCATTGAAAATATATTATAAAAATATTTAAATAAAATAAAATAAAATACTTACTATTTGGAATAACTACAGGTCCATGGCCTGACCCAGAACCACTACGTGCATCTATATCATCAGAATCGTCTGTCAAATCTGGCCCTCCACCTGAACCAGATCCATCAGCACTATCACTTTGCATAAAGTTATCTGATTCTGGAAGAGCAGCTGCTCCAAGAGAAGAAATTACCATCTGTAAAAAAGTATAAAAATGTAATTTAAGTATTTTAAATATTCCTTGAAGGAAAGTAAAAATTTACCTGATGTACATGTCTTAATTTATCTGCTAGGTTAGCTATCCTTGGATCAAGATTTTGTATATTGGTGCTTGGCTTAACCTCAGGATTGTATTTTTGCATATCCAAACCTGTATCTACCACAGTTTTCGTGTATCTAAAATGATAATATTCTTTATGTAATATACATATTGAATAAATAAATGTAATTGATTGGTATAACATTTAGGGAGATAAAATAATTTAATTAATTTGGTACCCAGATTTATGACTGCTTTACATGGTAGTGTCTAAATAGGTGGAACATCCAAATTTTTTAGAAAATAAATTGATAGCCTTTAAAACATATTAAACATAAGTATTGATAACACTTCAATTATTTTTTAAAAAGTTTGATGGTTTTGTAGCACTATCAGCTGCTGCTGATTTAAAATTGTGTCGAATAGTTTTTTAATTTATACAGTAAGAGCTTTAGTATATATTCATTGATATGTACACTCAAAAATGATAAGTGCATGCACACTTGAACCGCAACATTAACAAAAGCAATAGAAGACGTATTTACTCCATCTATAATCAAAAATTACCACAGCTAAATTCAATGTTCATAATCAAACAGCATTGGATGTGGTAAACATATTTAATGTTGTAGGGTTTATAAAACAAAATAAAAACATTACGATGATTTTAATCAATACATGTATGTGTGTATTTTTCTAAACTGTATAATGCATCCTGAATTAATATATAAAAAATTACGCAGGTACTTTTTGGTATTTATTTTTGAAACTCTATTCAAAGTTGATAAATAAGTACTTAACGACAAATTGTTAGAAATGTATGAAAGGGATTATAAAGACTACACATTACTTATAAAAATCAAATTAAACATGTAAATAATTAGCAAATGGAATGATTTTAAAAAATGCACCAAAAATAACTATACAATTTCAGTGGAATTTTTAATAGAAATTCATGGATAGTTTAAAGTTCAGGTTCGTTCATTGGTATTTTAAGACAATAATTTTATAAATCATAGACAGCAGTTTTTTATCTTGTGCCAATTCCACAACAAAAAAATTTGAGACAATACAGTATTATAATGTTTTTATAAATAATTAATTTACAAATAGTCATCTTTTATGTTTTGAAATACATTGATAGCTGTAAATGTATTATTTTCAGGGGTGACCTCAAAGCTACTTGAGTTACATAGTTTAAAATAACAAACTACATGTATGAATAAATATCTAGATGCAGTTTTTAATTATAGATATGAGAACGTCATTAATTTAGGATGCATATTTTAAATTAACGTAATTTAAATTTTTAATGAATATAATTTTAAATTGTTTACAATTAAAAATTGTATGGTAATAAATATGAAAATTTAAAAAACGCAAAAATCAGTATAAAAATTTAAATTGAGTGAGTATCAAACCATTCACAGCCCACACTTTTTGCATTCCATCCTTCTCTTAGTAGTTGTATTTAAAGTAATGTTTGTGACATCTCTATTAAGAATTATTGTAATACAACAACGTATTTTAGTAACTCTGCCTATTTTAAAAGGGGAATGCGTTAATATCAATAAGCTTTCAGTGCAAAAGGGTCTGTATAAACCAGTTTGAACCTTGGACTTCTTGTTCTTACTGTACTACTACAACTAGTATCACACAATTAGTATCATGTTTGTACATCTGTATGACAGTTAATTAATTAAAAATGTTTTCAATGGAATTATGTAATTTTGTTTAGGTTTACGTATTTTGTTTTGGCTATTTATATGCATAATTAATTTGTACAAAAAATTTATAAATACAGTGGGACTTTCACTTTATAAACTTTATGGAATTTTCTATTAACTAAATTTTTAAAGGGATTTGCCTCTGAAGTCATTTAATGTATTATTTTTATGCTATTTTACAAAATAGAAATAAAGAAGTTATAGATGAATATATGTTCTCTATATATTAGAAGCAATATCCATGATCTGTGGAGCACCGTTTCAGATAATGTAGTAAAAAGGAACTATTCCTCATAAGTGTCTTGAAAAAATTCAAAGTTGTTTATAATTTTAATGATCCCAATAATGATCAACTTTATAAATTGAGACTTGCATTAGAGTATTTGAACAAGAAATTCTTGTTCATCTGGATGAATTAAGATGAACAAAATATAAAAGACAAACTTCATAAATGGGGATTTAAAGTTTTTATTTATATAGTAACATGGAAATTACACATAAAGTAGAAACATATAGCAAGCACAAAAATGATGTTAGCTGGTAAGCATGAATTTAAAGTATACAAAGCAGTGAACAATTGTTTTAAACGGTTTGAAATAAATTCCAGGTAGTTTTACCTTTTATTTTAAATGTACCAATGACCTAAGAAAAGGATATTTAACTAACAATATAATTTGTATTATATCTTTTGTGTGGGTCAAAAGCCAGTGTTGAGCAAACAAATTAAAATTTATTAATTAAAACATAAATTTATATACAATCAATGTTAAATCATAGTGTGAGTTTCAGGTTGTATTATAATAAATATTTTAAATAAATGAATCTCACCAGCAAACCTTTTAAGTTAAAAATACTAAATTATGAATTTATTTAGTCTTTTTTAAATGAGGGATTGGGTCGAATATTTATCAAATTCACTCATTACTTTTATTTTTAATTAATTTTAACTGCACTTACAGCATGTTTTGGGTGTCATTTGTGTCTTTTCGATTTATTTAATTTATTTATCGAAAGAAATCTCATAAAGGAATTTTCTTTTAATTGTGGTTTCAATTGAAAGTAAATTTATTGTTTTACTTACAATTGAATCTTGGTTTATTGTGACAATGGAAGATCTATGCTGGACTTCAATATGCTTCATGATATACCAAGAACTGTTCATCACCTGCTACAATTTATTATTTGTGCATTACTACATTTGCACTTGTGACCAAGGTGTATAAGACAGGTGAAGTAAATCATCACATTTTTTGCTGCAAAATTGAAGCCGCTATTGAAATAGCTATTATAGCAACCACTAGATATACCCATATGTTTAGTTGAATTCATGACAACTTCACTAAATACTTTTAACAGCACGGTTTATTTTTTACAGGAAAAATTCTGAGTTACAAGTTTAAAGTGTTTTTTGTAAGTTATTATATGATTACAACATAATTGTGGTATACCTATTCATAGAAACTAGTATACTGGGTGTCCCATTTATCTTGAGATAGCGAAATTGATTTTAGCGGTAACCGTTCCCTCGGCAGTAAATTGTTTAACCACACGAAAAAAAGTAGCACGTGATCGTGGCCTATCAGGGAAACGGTCAGCATAGA
>JAHWXV010098066.1:0-10254 GCA_024586415.1 Phrixothrix hirtus
TACCTGTCAATCAAAGTCAGGTAGAAGAAGGGACAGGTACAAGTTTTAGTACGTAAAAGGTCAGTAAGGCACAGAGCATAGTAACAACCACTTGTATTATTTGTAAATAAAGTGTTTTACTCATGCTAGTAATTTATTGCTTCGACATCTTTAGCGGTCGCAATTAGGTCACTCACAACAATTAAGTGTTCCCCATAAGCGGAAACAGCAGAAAAGTTACAATTATTTTTATAAAACATCATGAATGCAACTTTTTAAAATAAATGTTGATCTACTGCAAATCCTAAGATTTTTTGTTTTTCAAATGTTAATTATATATTTGTGTTGACATTTTGTATTATAATCGTCCTAATAAAGGTGCCTCAGGAGATTTCCACCGCGGGCCTCAATAGCTTAAGTCCGCCACTGAATGGCATGCATAATTTTTGGCTAAATTTGGAAACTTCTGTACTTTAGTTCATAAAGAAATAAATTGAAACTAACCTTTTGTCGTCATTTTTTAATAATTTGATTTGTTTCATAACAATTGCAGTGAGAATAGCGCTCTAAAAATATTATAAGTGGCCTGATAACAAAAAAGAGGAGTATTAATTAAAACAAAGGCTTTATTATTATTTATCATTTTAGAAACTGCTTTATTGTCATTTATCATTATTATCATTTAAATCAACTATAAAATTAACATGAACTACATAACTAGATATCACTTACAATAATTTGGTAAAGCATTTTCTATAATAGTTGAGCAATTTATATACTCTGTTAAATGATAATTTCATTTTATACCTTACTATTTAATGCATTCAATATAAAAATATTGCATAAAAAGAAAATATATAGTGAGATAAAGCACATTAATGAAAGTATTTTAATTTAAGTAAAATAATAGTTTATTAATTTGCAACTGTTTTTTTGGTTAAAATCACGTTGTTAAGCAATAATACTATTTTTCAAGATAACTTTGTTCAAAAAACGTATTGTTGTTTAAACGTGTTGTCTTAATCACAAACCGATTGCCAACTAATAAAAAAATCGGAAACATTTTATTCCTTTATCTTCTGTTGCATAATTAATTACAATATAAATAAAAATAATCTGGCGTGAGACAACACACGACTTTCTCTTACGTACATAGATATACCAATTTACGTTTATTTTGGGAATTATAATTGTAACGGTCACCTATCCAAGTTACTGGACACCCAAAACCCTGATTAATACCAGAGCTACTGATAACTCGTTTAAACTCATTTTTTAAAGAAAACCAATAAGTTCATGTAAAAGGATGTCAAAGACATAAAAACCGTGGCAAGTTTCAAAAACACTGTTAAAAACGTTTTCGAGAAAATCGCATAAAACTTGAAAATCGCAAGAATAAAGCGGCACCTCCGGTTATTCGATTTTAACTAAATTCTTGGCGTCTCGTGGTCGGAATATATAAAACTTAAATGTAGTTTTTGATTTTCATATAATGATTGCTTTTTGAAGTACGTTGTTCACAAGTACTCCTGGTTAATTGATTTTCATAAATCTATTAGAGAAACTCCTTGGTTAATATAAAACTAAATTAAGTAGCTAAGAAATATACTGAGTTTAAAAAATTGTTACAGCCGATTTCAAGAAAAGTGTAAAAATGAAGGATTCGAAGAATATCTAAAAATGACAGAAATAAAGTGGTAATTCTGGTTATTTGATTTTAACCAAATTCTTAATTTAACACAACAAGACTATTATAACCACAAACACAAATTTTCATTTAGATAGTGCTTTTAGTTTCATAGTTATTTAATTCAGACGTAACGGTGAAAGTATTTCCGGTTTATCGACCTAAGAAAATTTTTTGAAAAACCACCTAGATTATATGAAAGGGCGGTAAATGTCTAAGAAATGTAGTAAATTGAAGAAAAACCGTTTGAGCCGATTTCGAAAAAACCTCAAGAAACCAACTAATGACAAGAGTAAAGTGGCATTTCCGGTTATCCGATTTTATTGAAATTGCTGGAGTGCGTGCGACGATAGATCAAAATATAAATATTAAATCATGTTCTTCTAGGGCTTGTGGTTTTGGAGTTATCGTGTTCATACACACAGCTAGCACGAACGCAAGCACACACGCTCAGACACGCACGCGAACGCACGCGAACGCACACACGCACGCCCACACACGCACACAGGCACACACGCACGCACGCACGTACGCGCACACACACACACACACACACACAGTCCAATTTCCAAAAACACGATTTTCGTACTCAGGGCATCCGAAAACGTGTATTTTCACTAAAATTTCGACATAGAAAATTTTGATCGAAACAAGACTATCGTTTACCCGCGGTTTATCCCTCAATGTCCAACCGCGAACGCCGCTTTTTATTGCGGCGTTCTGAGGCGACTGAAGGAGAACATAGGTACAGACAACTCGTCCTAGATACTGCGGAAATTGATCGATCTTTCACTGCAACCAACCGCATATCCGCCATTTATAGAAGCTACGTTTCTTCCACAGAATAGCGCGATGTGCACATATCAGTCATCTTACTCACCGCATTTTATCCCATGTGACTTCTTTTTGTTTCCAAGAATCGCCGGTTTGACACCGTATAGGATATCCAAGCGTAGCAGAAGATTCCGAATAACCTTACAGCAAAATACTTTACAAAATTATAAAAGACTATCGCATAGCTGCGCACGAGGTTACATCGAAAGTACAGTTTTTTTTACTAACCCAGTCCTAGAACCCTTTGCTACTCTTGCATTTTAAAAGTAATGTAATGTTTATCTTGAGTAATTAGTAATAGAAGTATGGTAGTTAATTAGTGAAACGATGTAAACTGGCATAACCATCTATAACTATAGGAATATACGCAATATTGAAAAGGCTTAAGATTTCTCCAATATAGTGCGCGTAATTTAAATTTTAAAATATAATTTTAGCATAATGAATCAAGTTTTTATAGCTATTCGCTATCAAAATCTCATAACCTGACAATGTAATAGGTAAACGAACAAAATAAGACTTCCATTTTCAAACGGCGTGCCCAGGTCACCCGTGAATTGCGATTTCACTTTCGTTAGGCACTACCAGCACGAGTTAGACCAGGCATGCCATTCGAAAACGTCAGTTTGTCACATTAAATCGACAATTAACTTTGACAAATGATGAGTACTGAATTGACTTTGATCTGTTTTATAGTTCACAAGATTTTAACTCTGTTTAACCCTGTTCGACGTCCTGCAACGCAACCACAATAATGGAAATTTCCTTAAAAAAAGCGTAATGAGTGGCAAATCATAAATTTTTGTGTAAGATCTTAAAATTAAACACCAAAGGAATATCTTACCGAGCCTCAAGCATGAAGAAATAAACAAATTCAAAATCGCATGGATGCTTTGCGAATAGGAAAGCGATTGTACATAATAAATGCCTGCTTCAAGGACAACTGTCAATTAAATTTACTATAGTGATGTTCCTGAAATGCTCAAGAAAAGGGTTCGTGCGTATGACCAGTTTTCTCGGTCACAAAGTTGTGGCCTTCTGGTATACCATTTCCCAAAACCAAAAATCCATTAAAAGGTCATCCTTGTGAAACAGTTGACAACAGCCAAACCGCTGTGTTTTACCAGCTGAAATAATCTCACTTGTGCATTTCCAAAATTGCTAGAGCTATTGGGAACTACATTTCCACTGGCGTATACCATGTCAAGGAAGCTACTTTGAACGAGCAAAGTTAATCTATAAGTTTTATAAAAACAGTTTCTTTACTTTTGGTCCATACTTGATATATTTAAAATTAACTATAGGTATAAAATTAAGAAAGTAATGAAAAAGTAATTTTATATTTGTTTTTTTGATAATGCCTACTTGTTTCCTTAATCAATATACTTCCAGATAAATGAGCACTATACACAATTCCAAATAAATCTTATTTAGCAGCATAACATAAAATATCTCTTTCATAACCTTTCATTAGTACAATTGATCTTTTAGGATCTTCAGCGCTTAAAATACTATATTCTTGAACTAAGGACTTTACCTTATATTATGTGGATACTTTTCAATTCATTTATATCTTTGTGGTTTTCACATAAAATTAATGTAAAATTTACTTTCACTTTTATAATACGTTCATATTTATGTACGAGCTTTTAAAATGTTCTCTATAATAAATTTTCAATATTATTCTTTATCACAATAGATATGTTATAATTTAACAATGACTTATAAACTCGACGTCGGTGTCGTCAGATTATAGCATATTACAGTAGAAGATTGCTAAATGCTTTATTACTACAGGTCGAGAAAAGTTAGAAACGCGAGATGTGAAGGGCCAAGTTTGTTAATTTTTGAACTTGCGGTAAGAAGGCGCTTAAAAACGAAATGTCGTGGAGTTCGTTCTAGATAAAAAATACGATACGAATCATACTTACCTGCCATATTATTAAATTTTTCGTCCACTTGTAGTGAAAAGTTGTAAACAGCTTCTGATAAATGGCATCGCACAGAAGCTTCTGTATTTGGTGGTTATCAAAAATTATTACAACTCAATATAAAAAGTGACAATTAAGTATAATGTCACTCAGTATTTCTTATGTGAAGCGAAGTCGACACTATTTTGTGCACTAACGAAAATTATCAGTCAACTACGATAATTTGATATCAAACCTTTACTCAGTTACCTAAAAGTATTAGAATCTTTGTAGGGCTTATTGTAAAGCATAATTGTGGCGTACTCAAGGCAATCACAACAGTTCAGGACATACAGCAGAATGTGATAATCAATATAGGCCAGTAGCGCAAAACTGATTTTTTGCGCTGCCGCCCTGTTTTTATACATTTACCCATCTTGTATCGTAATAAATTAAAATTGAAACATTTTAAATATTGGGCTGTTTTATTCCAGTGTAATATACAGGGTGCAGGCTATTTAACTCCCTATCTTCAGTTTTTTATAACTTTTTTGTTTATTGTCGAAATTCATATATTCAAACAATAATATGAGGTTTCAAAATTCAACAAAGGCTCCTGTATTTCCCACACAATTCGGTAACATTTTTGGTATATCATCAATTGCTGCCTATAACGTGTGAGCTGGTATACTACCAATAACTCCTGTAATTGTTTCCTCAAGTGCATCAATGTTTTGGGGATTTGTTCGTAAATGTCATCTTTTTACCACCACCACACAAACAAATTACAAGGAGTGGAATCTGGGCTGCCTGCCGGCCAACCATACATACCACGTCTTTCGATCCACCTACTAGTGAAATGCTCTAAGCCATTCCCTAACATTGTGAGCATAATGTGAAGGTGCTCCATCTTGCATGAAATGAAGGTTGGGCATATTCCATTCAGATACCACTGAGCATACCTGGTTATTCAACTTGTTCAAATATCGTTCAGCGTTCATTATGTGGCGCAGAATAAAGGTTCCAAAAACTCGCGCGGACGCCAAGCCGCGCCACACTGTTACTTTATCGCGCACCTGAGCCATTGGAACACACCTATGCGGATCCTTTTCTGGCCAATAATGGCTGCTATGTTTGTTAACCTCCCCCACATGAAAAACAGTTTCAGCACTCCAAAGAATATTGTGAAACACTTCAGGCCCATTTTCCTGCCAAGAAATTATCGCTAAAAATTCCATTCGTCCTCTGGGGTAATTTCCTGAACATAATGTGGTTTCCATGATTTAAAATTTAGATTTTTTTAAAAATTATTTGAATTGAATTATAAGTTGGGCTACTTTCTCTGATAGCGACACGCACAGATTTCGTGGGACTTCTGGTAACATTTCATTGAACGTGGCAATGCTTTCAGAACTCCTGGATGTTGAGAAACGTCCTGGTTTACGAGTATACTTAACATTCAGTGGTGATCAATTTACAATGACAAGTTTTAATTGTTGTACCATGACAACTGACTGCCATACTTCATATCTGGCTATCGTCTCCCATACTCAAAAGTGGAGACGTCTTTCACCTGCAACACAGAAACATAATAAAATTAGTAAAATAAGTAAACCTCCCAGATATGAGGTTATGTTAGTTGAATATGTGAATTTCGACAATAAACAAAAATTTATAAAGGATTGAAAATGTGAATTACATATCATACACCCTGATTACATAGCCCACGGTAGGATTAAAATATTAATTTTGTTGATTTATAAAATTTTCTTTGAAATAACAGAATTTATAGACATTTTGTATTGATTTAATGTCGTAAACGTAAAATGCTGTGTAATTCAGTCTTAAAATATGTTAGTAATCTTATGAAAAGATTTATTTCCAGATTGTGCCTTTAGTTCATCTTAATTTATTTGTTGGTTTATAGCCACGAAATTATTAAGTCTGTAAACAAACGTTTAAAATATACAAAAATACTACTACCTTTGTTAATTAGATCATCAATAAAGTTATAACGTCGCCTACGTAAAATAGGATGGTACGATCGTGAAAAGGCTTGAGATAATAAAAGAGCCCACGCTATGCTTTAAGAATAGAACATACGGTGGTAATTTAATATATAGTCTATTGTGACAATTTTTATAGTTATATTATTAAATTTAAAGACTAGATTATTTGCAAAAAATTATTAAAGGTTTTCTGCAATTTGCACGAAAAATTACTGTTTTAGGTTTATATTGTGGTTGCAACATTTGCTATCAAATATTTTTACATGAGAATATGATTTGGATGAAATGTTGTTGCAGCAAATGTCAGGTGAAAATTATCATTTCCAGGACGCTAGCAATTTTAATACGTGACTAAACTTTTGTATGATCAGGTAAGATAAATTTTACGTACTTTACCTAATTAATTCATGTAATAATCATATATTTTATCTAACTTCCTATTCAGGACATTTCCTAGTTCATATATGAAATTAATATTCATTTCATAGTTTACCTGAAATGACCCGTTATTGTATGGAATAACGAAATTTTTACTCTAACATTGACATAATTAAACTTAGTTAAAATATGAAACTTCTTGGGTTTTGGATTTGCAATATCTCTCTTAAGTATTCAAAAGCAATCAGCAGGGCATTTTGCACTGTTCTGTTGTCCCTTTTATATGACAAAGGTGTCTTGGCGGAACTATGTGAAAATTCCCCGATATCATATATTTTAATAAGACTGTGAAGGAATATCATTAAATATATACAGGGTGGTCCAACGAAAAGTTTGCTCCTCGCTTAACGGCTGGTTGGGCAATTTTCTAGAATAATACTCGGATAGGACGAATTGTTTTTGAGGGGACATATTTTAACCATATTCTCCAATCTGTCGCTTCCACCCCCTAGCGGGGGTGAACCTACACTCCAATATTTTAATTGGGAGATGGGGTTGAGCAATACATGATTTTAAAGAGCACATCTTTTTATAACGATGCCATAATTGGTGGATTTAACTTATACAGTTAATGCAGGAACTTCTTTAAAAACCCAAATCCTAAATTTTTTGTATTAAGGAAATAGACACGTACGTTTTAGATGTTAGGTATCTAAACAATCATATCATTTAATGTTATTAAATTTTTTAAAGGGGTAAAATTTACTCCAACCTCAAAAACCATTACATTGTTCAAGGGTAAGACTGATAACAGGATTCTAACAAGTGACAAATTTCCATTAAATGAAACGAACTTTGTGTGTTAATAATTTTAATCAGACATTACTTTAACAAGTGTTCAAAATGTGACCCATTTCCTTCCATACAATAATAAAGATTGTGCTCAAATCCTTGGCGAACATTTGCCAGCATATCAGGTGTAATACATCCGCACTCAACTATTACTCGTTGGCAATGATTTTCGATGGATTCAGGCTTAGTAGCAAAATATTTACTTTTTAAGTGCCCTCAAAGAAAATAATCCAAAGGCGCTAAATCGGGTGATCTGGCTGGCGATCCGATTTCACCTCGTCTTCCACTACACCGCCCAGGAAACCGATGATCTAAAAATTCCATTACAAGAGCAGCATAGTGCGGAGGTGCCTCATCTTGCTGGAAGTAAAGAAGATCAACATTTTGATTTGGATCATTTTCTATTATCTGTATAATTTTTATGTCAATCACACATTCTAGCATGTTTAAATGCACTTCGCCAGTCAAGTTTCCAGGAATAAATAGTGCCCTTACAATAGTATTACTTAATATGCCACACCAAACATTTAGTTATTGTGGATGTTCTGTGTGAACCTCTCGGAACAAATGTTGGTTACTGTCATCCCAGTAACGGCAGTTATGCCTATTTAAAGCACGATTTAAATAAAATGTGCACTCATCGTAAAATCAAATGTTAAATAATAAGTCCGGATCATCAATTACTCGTTGACCCATGTTCTCACAAAATTGCAACCTTCTATCAAAATCATCCTCGTTGAGTTTTTGTACTAATTGAGCTTTATATTGATGGTATTTATGAGCTTTTAAAATCCTTAATATGGACAAACGAGACACCAGTGAGGCTTCAGCTACTTGACGAGTATTTTGAATATGATCTAATACTACATGCCTCAATACAGCCATTTCCACAGCTTCATTTGTAATTGGTCGTTGCAGCTGGTGTTTTATATTACAAACCTTTTACTAGTGTGGCAACATACGTATCATTCACATTTCTATTGGGACGAGTATTATTAAACACACAAACAGTAACCTTCGTACAGCTATCGTTTTGAAAATAAAGTTTAACTATTTCAACTCGATCTGGAATTAAATAATCCATGCCTTACATAAAAATGAGGAATCACTTAGCAACAACACAGAATCGATCACAGTATTCAAATCACACGTTTCGATTGTTAGTTATCTTATCTCACAACTGCAAACGTGCAAAACATCTACCGATAAGTATTTATGGGGAAGAATATTTTTGATGATAATCAAAATGTGAATGATTTTTATGCTGCTCAATCAATCAAACATTTTGTCGTTTACTTTAAGATTTTGTACCACCCGTAATCGTTTACCGCATTACTTTGTTATGAGTGAAGTTAGAATACTCCTTCAAAGAATTAAACAAGGTAATGATTGTGCTTTCTTAAATGTCTAACAACCAAAATGTACGTGTCTGTTGCGTTAGTAGAAAAAAGTTAGGATTTGGGTTTATAAAGACGTTCCCGCATTCACTGTTTAAGATTAATCTAGCAATGGTGGCATTGTTATAAAAAGAACTTTGTGCTCTTTAAAATTATATATCGCTCTACCTCCCATTTAAAATATTGGAAGGGTGGTTCGCCCCCGCTAGGGTGTTGAAGCGACAGATTGGAGAGTATGCTTAAAATTTGTCCCCCTCAAAAACAAATTCGACGTGTCCGAGCATTTTTCTAGAAAATTGCCCAACCATGCGTTAAACGGGGAGAAAACTTATTGTTGGACCACCCTGTATATATACTTATATACTCGTACTAGTTCGAACAATTGTTTTTCAATATGGCGACCGTTTCTTTCATCTCCAATACATTCAAAATGGATTAAGCTGCAGCTTCCAAATTTGGTAGGCGTAAATTAACAATGGTTCCTAGAATGAAAACATATGTGTTAACATAGCGAGTTATGTGAAGAGAGGATCCACTCTTCTCAACTCCAAAATTTATTTTTAACTTAGGAGTATAAGATTCCATGCCGGTAAAAACAATTATGAAACTTTTCCTATCACCTACGATAGAAACGCACTTTGGTGTCCGAATAAAGGAAAATTCAGCGTTTCGAAAGTTAAGCTTGTTTTGTGAACATTTTGAGAATCCCTAATAAGCTCGTTTAAGTCACCCCTCTCCCAGACATAAACAGGTGGAACAGCAGATATTGGAGGACAGTTCCTATCTTGATAACTCACTTTATAGTGGATATATCAGCTAAACCTAAAAGATTACCGGTAGTTTGAATTTGACACTTTACAAACTTAGCTACTTTTATCGGGTAATATTCATGGTGCGACGGCATTTTGATATCTTGTTAGCCTTGGTAGTTTTAATTATACCAAAATAAATTTCATTTCCATAGCAACTAACAACAACTTAGTTAAAATGTCACTGTAAACGATTGCTACGAAAACTTAACGTGGTGCTGTTTAATGAAATTTAAAAAGTCTCGTGTCGACTAAGATTATAAAAATCAATAAAACAGGTGTAAGCACCTGTTTTTAAAAGGTGTCACGGTAATTTCCTGACTACCGTGTCAATTTTGTTTATTTTGAATTTTTGACAATTTTTAGGTAAGGATATTTAAGGTATCAATAATTTGTCAC
>JAHWXV010098101.1:0-12615 GCA_024586415.1 Phrixothrix hirtus
TATATATATATATATATATATATATATATTTACGCAATCGATGTTTTCCCATTGTCCATGACGTTTCTCGAGATATACCAAGTCATTATACCTATACTATCGTTGTTAATATTTTTTTGTTTAGTTTTGTTCTTTGGTTGAGGCTTCGGGTGGTGAAAATTCCTTTTGCCTTATTATCTGCAATTGTTATGATTATTTCGCCATGCCTAGTAGAATTTTTCAGAACTTGGAGGAGTTCCGCCACCAGTAGGGACTTTTTACACGCCAAACATCATATTCACACTTCCTTATCCGAAAAGAAGGCACGTTTTTAAATTTTTTTCCGTTAAAAATATTACCAACTCGTCCGGGTCTGAATCCGCATCTTTTGGGTGCCGAAACGGTCATGCTAACCACTACACCAAACGTAACTGGCTTCTTAGTATTAGTATCAAAGTGTAGCAATACCGTTATAAAGCAAATAATAACGATTTTTAAAATTAACCGTAAAAAGCTTGGATTGCCTATACTTAATACATGCTATATTAAAACTGGGTATTATCGTTAGTATTCTATACAGGGTGGTTTTAAAATCAAATATTCTAGCGCTCTATTGCGCATACATTTGGTTTCGTATCAGTAAGGGACCCTTCATCTAGTTGTACTCATGACTATCTTCTAAAAACGTTTTTATAATTTTGACTAGTCTGATTGTGAATATTCTGTAGGACATCGGAACTTCCCAGTTAATCTTCTACAATTCCATCCTAAACTTTTAAAGAAAATGTTTGTCGATCTGCGGAAATTCATTACTGCATCTCTATTAAACTTGACTTTATCGCTAAAAATACTCATATGAAAACCCGGTTCAAAAATCATCCAGTAAGCTCAAGGCGTTGTGGATAGTCTATCTGCAAAGTATTTATTCGCATTGCATGGTTGGCACTTATAATTTTAACGATCCTCTTTCCAGATGATGTCGATGTATGTTGAAAAAATGCAGCTTTTTTCAGGACACTGACATTGTGAAAAACCTTCGCAATATGGCGTTTGGCCTAAACGGGGATTACAGTTTGCGCCCATATATAAAATAAATATCAGATAATTCAGTGGTAGAAAAACAGTCCATCTTAATTACTTGTGACCCACTTTAATTTTGCATTAAAAAATCGCTCGTTTCCAAATCGGTCAAATTTGAAGAGTGAGGCTACAATATATAGTTGCATTCAATGCAGTTCTTGTTTTATGGACCAGATCATCTTTCAACTTCATTTGCAACCGATGTAGATCTGAAAGGTTGTATTCGGCGGTATTAATGTGTCCCTTTCCTAGCAGAAGAAATTTTTTGGGCGGTGGTGAATCAAGATGCTACTAACTCAGTTCAGTTCAGAAGTGATGCTACGAACTTAAATGTAACCTACAGTTATCAATTGATTGAAAAAACGAGGCAAAATTTACCTGCAACTATTCGAGTTTACGTTTTCTTCCTTTGAACACTTATTACATTAATTCTAGCACTGCGGGCGATCTGCTGAAGTGGTAGCCTAGCCTGTCGACGAAAAGAAAAATGTCCCCGCCCTTGCAGATTATTCCAAGAATCAATGTAGTTTTCGAACTACCGGGTCCATGCTTCGTGTTATATGCTGCGCGGCCACATTCAAAACCTGCATTTGTATAACTAAAATTATACACCTAAACTACTATATAGCTGATAGAAACTAAATATAAAGTTGAATTCATTTTAAAACTGAGAAGTAGGTAAATATTAGACAAATTCGTTCGGCTAAGAATCGAACCCGGGCCTCCAGAATTGATCTTCGGTGCGCTTCCTATCGCTCTACCAATCCACTTTTACGAGAAAGTCGAATTTCTTCTTTAATTTAAATCTTTAGACTTTACCATAATTCACAAAGTGAATCTAAACGTGTCAACAATTGAATTATTAGTAAATTTGTTAAATATTGTAATATTTTAAAACGTTTAAAGGAGTAATTCGACTTTGCCGTGAAGCTAGCTCCGGATACCCGAGTTCGATTCCCAGCCGAGAAAATTTTTCTTGTGTTTATCTAATCCCTATATTTAAAAATTAATTCGACTTCGAAATCTGCACATCAATATGAAATTCTTGCGGAGCTGTGTCTTTGATTTGTAGAAATTTAGTCGCTGCTCTGATTTCAGTTTACTCGATTTTCGTAACATTCTTGACGGGCCTTTTCTAGAAATTATGATTTCATATACGCTAACTTAGAAACTTGAAACTTGGTACTTATTTCTACAGTAGTTTGATATGTATAAAAAATTTAATAAGATTCTAAAGATTTATCCCTTCATACCAAGATCGCACAATCATATTACAAGTGGCTTTGTTTGAATAAATAATTTGAGATAAAACAATAACGAAATAATCGCAACCCTAATCAGAAAACACACTAGCCATGATTTTTCGGGCTGATAGAGTCTGCTTAAACTTTCGTAGTTTCGTCGGTGAGTTGGACTGATACCGTTCAATGTTTGGTCCTCTGGTACATAGTAACACAGCCATCACTAATCACAATCTAGGACAAAAACAACAACGAATGTGCCGTACGCTTTGCCTTTTGCTCTTATATAAGCATTTTTAGCACACACCGTGCATACATCTTTTTGAACTGAAGTTGTTCAACAACAATCACAAAAATCATAGATCGCGATACTTGAAGAAATGTCATATGCAGGCGAGTCGCCTGTTGTCACGAATGCAATTGAGGACTTGTCGTTTCAAACACTGATGGCATTATGCCTTCCAGGTATTTCTTCATCGAAGATGATGGTTCTTCCTTCATTAAACCATCTACACCACTTGCGCACATTCCCATCGTTCATAACACTTTCTCCGTAGACCACTATGAGCTACTGATGAATTTCATCGGGACGAACATTTTTTGAATCTAAAAATTATAGTATGGACTTCACAGTCGGCGGGAATTTCAGTCGACATGACGAATAATGCAGTTTAAGCAAACAACCAATTTTCACAACGGCTTGAAACACATTGCCTATGTATTGGTAGGCAACCTGCGACATCTGACCTTGCAACACTCTCTGGAATGGTTTGCAGTCGTGATATGTAAGTGGTTTTCCCCGTATTGAGTTATTTAAGATCAAAGTAATTAGGACTCGAGTAACAGATTTGTAGTAAATATTTCAATTAAAATACTTTCTAGTAAAATTTTCAGGTATTTATTTGCAATACAGCTAATGCATAATACAGATAAGATGTGGATAAGGTCATAACTAATGTGCTGCAGTCGAAGCACGTGGGTAACGAGAGAAGCACGGCATAAAATAAAATTTTATTTTAAACTGGGATTAGAAATTGAAAACTTAGAACCTTCCATTCGTGGAAGGGCGTGGCAGATATTTGTTTGACCAAGGTAATAAAGATCCTAACCGATATGTATTTTTTAAGAAGGTGCTAAAGCGAAAAATATATTATGTTAATATGTTTAACATCAATCTGGCGTTAATAGCAGCTATTAGAACACTTTATAGCAGCCAAATTGATTATTAATGTTGTTCATAATTAAAACCGCAAAAGATGTAGCCATAAAATATAACATAAAATTAAGTATCGCGTTGTTCTTAATAAATCACATTTACATTGACACATTACCAATATTACATGTAAAGAAAATAATTTTACAAAAAAATCTTTTCCGAAAGGCTATTAAAAATTCTAATAATGATATAAACAATAAATTGGAATGTAGCCTTGCTGGCGTTTTTACAATGATTTTTTCAAATTTATTAAATTTAAGGTAAACTTTTTATTTTAGATTCAGTGATGATACAACCGTCTATTTAATTATTAATATTTTATTTCATTATTAAAATGTTCATTATACAGTGAGACCTCAATTTTCTATGTCAAACATTAAATTGTTTCAAATTATTCGATTGTATACAGGATTGTTTTGAAATTATTGCAGAAATTTTAACCACGAATTCTTTACGCCTAATGCATTCACAAAAAAGTAATACAAAGAATTAACAGCTTTAATTTAGCCACAATCGAATTTAGAAAGTTCTTGTACAATTTTTTGAGAACTTTTGATATGCAATATTTGTAGTCAGAAGCTTCGACCCAATTTGTGACGAAATCACATACGTTTATTTCAATCCTACCCACGACACAGATCATTGTACCGTATATTAATAAACATTCAGCGTAACTGAAATTGATAAAAACTCGATTCTGGTTTATTTTAGATTTGGTTGTATACTTTTTCAAACATTGTTTTACTATAACGTTTTTCAATGTTTTTTGTGAAAGCAACATTTATCAAAGAACGGTAAAAACCTAGATATTAAGAGAAAAATACGGCTTATTTCATGCAATTAATTTGCTTTTCCTTTCCATTGTTTCTGAAATAAAAGCCTTGGTGAAAAAATAAAAATTCATATCCCTTTGTAATACTTTTTTGTACCTTATGTAAAAGTTTAAGAAAAATTGAATAATAAATCACAAGCTTTTCAACTTTACGTACATAACTTGAAACTATGTTTGACTAAATTTCAGAAATACTAAAAAGTAAAAAATGCGCAAAAAGATCGTATACTCTCTTGACAGGTAATATAACCTTTTAGATTTAAAAAGAGCATAAATGACTTTACGGTAACCGCAATTCGGAATTTTTTTGCGAAAACCATCTTAAAGCAACTGTATTAGTTTACATTTTATCACTATTAATTATTTTTTTGTAGATTACATTACCGCTTTAATGATTTTAATACAATTCTCAAATATAATTTGTTAAGTGCCCTTCCAAAAGAAAATTAGGTCATTTATTTGTGGCAGTAGGTCAAGCATCTATATATTAGTAAGTAAACAGAAGAAAATTTGATATGTTGTTATGTAGGCAATTATATTTAATGTAAGCAGTTCATAAAATGTTTGGCATGTCTAAATTTTTTTAAAAAGGGCTCAATGGAATTTAATAATTTCAAAAATGTGTCCCTTTCTAATACGTAGAGTTTCTATTTTATTTTTTACAACTATTTCAAAACAACCTTGTGTGTATATACATTTGATTCTAGGTTTTCGCGGGCATTATATCTTATGATTGACTTCCAGGTGTCGCCCTGCGTTAATGTCCTTTGGTTCTGAGAACAAGCGTTTGTCTTTTCAAGATGTTTCGGTAGAAGTCTATCTACCATTTTCAAGTCTTTCTCTGCTGTTGTCTAATTCCCGATCTTGTTATACGATCCATCTTGTGGTATATTGGACATCAAACAAGCATGGACAATTGTTGCTTCTTCATGTATATAAAAGTTTGAAAATTAAAATTAAGATTGTATGTAAAGGTGCAAATTGGAGATAATGGAATAGTATGACAATAAATATACTTATATTCCAGAATGCAACAAATTCTAATGGCAAAAACAAAAAGTTTACCAATACTATCGGAAAACCAAATTGTGGGTCAATATAAAAACAAATTAAGAGTAAAGGAAATTATCAGTATAAGCAAATCTTAATATTATAATTAGTAAACTCATGCAAATAAAAATTTGTACGAAAATTCATCAATTAATTTAGATAATAGAACAAAATGAAGTTTGAAGGTTAACTTGTAAAATGCCATATGACTAAGTTAATGAATTAATGCAAATAAATAATTATTAAATGTACAAAGTTAAATCAAGTTAAACATGATGACAATAAAATATATAAAGATTGGTTTAACGAAGTGAAGTGTCATATGAACAAGATATTCAATTCTACTTAAAATAAAATAGTTTTCAGTGATAATGAAATAAAGGAGAACATGTTATGATGACTACTGTGGAAATTAATTATTCCAACCAGTGTAAAATATATTTCATCCGTCATCAATATTCAAGTAGGAAATAGTGGATTTTGAAAACTATCGTTTTAGTAGAAAATCATATACACATAAATTTTATACGCTTTGAAAACGATAAGGATACAATTAAGACTATCTGACTATTCCACTTACGCTTCAATGACGTGCGATTAACTTGTACTAGTCAGTATAATTATTTACCGCTTGCTCTATTTCAGTTAAGCCCAGATATTGTCTCACGAAGGAGTTGGCCGATAGCCATAGATATTTTACCGTTTGAACGGTGTCGTCTAGAATCCTTGTACCTTCTGAGCTACATTGTCGCTTCATTTTCTGTGTACAAACTGTGTATCTCTATAAATTTTAATTAAGTGCCGAAATAAGTGATGGAGATCATACGCACCTTCATCTCATTCTAATGGTTTTCTTAAAGCTCAAAGGTACCTTAATGAAATCCTGCTGCCAATTGATTATTCTTACCTACAGCGACAGAAAATGGTTTATTTTTGTGGACAATAATGCACGCCCATATCAAGCGCGCGTTGTTGATAACTAGTGGGATCAAATGGCAATCGAGAGGAAGGACTAACAGAAAATTCTTCTGGTGGTAATTAAATCGAGCATGCCTAGGATGCATTAGGTAGACCCGTTGTTGCCCGAAATGTACCTCTATACACAATTTCCGAAGTTCACGTTGCTTTGCGAACAGAACGAAATCAAATCCCCACGAGCTGTTTGATACTTCGATTGGTTTCATACCAGCAAGATACATAACCTTTTTAGCCGATCGTGGTGATCACACGTATTTGCTTTGCTTTTCACGTTTTTATAATTATTGTTTCTTAAATTGGAATAAATCGTTAAATTGTTTGGTCGCAGTTTATATTGTAAAATAGTTGCCCAAATGTTCTTGACCTTCAACTTGAGATTTTTATTGCCATCTTAGTAAATGACTTAATTATTTTGAGCAGATATGAATCAAAAAAAGTTAAATTATAAGTTTAAAAAGACTTCCTAATTCAACTACAGCTCGATATGTCGTGAAGGTTGAATTAATTGTATACATTTTTATACTATACAGTTTAATCACAATGGTTAAAACAAAAATGGTTAGTTTGCTTTAGTCTCTTCTTATATTTCTTTTTCATATATTCTTATAATTCAAATTCCCTAATCCAACAATATTGCCAAGTGAATGTAAATAATATAAAAAAACATGGGGGGCGGAAAATGCCATCAATCAGTTCGATCAAAATAGCTTTTAACTTAGCCAAAATTCCAATGGAAATATTTAATTATGTGAAAAACGTAATGATATAACTGATTGATCCGGAGTTTTTACAAAGATCGACGCTTCTCCAAATATCATTTTCAGTCACGGAATTCGTTTCTTTCTTGCTATGGACAGAGCTCCGAAAAATATTAATTCTATAGACATAGATATTTCAGTTTTGCGAGGAGTACACGGCACAGTAAAATAGTACGTTATCTTGTCTTCTTCTAATACCTGGTGCTGCTTACCAACATTCACAGCGAGACTACTATCAAGTTCAAGTATGGCTAGGTAGTAAATTAGACCTTGCAAACTGGGACTGCGTATTTAGTGATTACAGTTCGGAGCCAATTCATATTTTACTTTCGTCTGCACCAGAAATGCTGCTGAATACAAGTTTTTGCAATTGCATCAAGGGTAACTATTGCAATTGTGGACGCAAAATAATGATTTATTTTGTTCAGCAGTATGTACCAATTGCAAAAGCCAGTCGTGCTCGTGACATTAAATACATCAAATGATGATACTTATGATTCTTAGAATAGACACAGGAAATCCAGCAACTAAAGGAAGAGAAAAAGGAAGAAGAAGACTAAAAAGAAGTAAAAAATAGAAATCCTGAAATAAAATTTGAAAATGATCAATGATAACACCGCATATAAGAATGAATAAAAATGTGTTTTGTTCCGTAATTAATTACCACAGTATTTTTTAAATCAATACCACGTAAAAAAGTGCGCGACCTATTGTACCGTACCTCAAAGGAATTTTAGAATTTTCGAAGTCGTGATATCTCACGAACAATTATTGTATAAAAAATCTTTACCGGCCTTTTTTGCAGAAAATGACACGATCTGCAAATGTAAAATTTGCCGTTTAATAGATATTTGTGAAAAGACCTTTTTAACCATAGACTTTGAATAAAACTTTTAGCAGGGGCTTAATTGATGGGCATTTTTGACATTCCATTTGAAAGTTTGTATTGAGTTTTATTCTATCGGAATTTTAGCTATTTAGACTGGACAAATTTTTATCAACCACATAAGTAAGACAGCTTACCTGGATGTTAGATAAACTGGTTAACAATTGCGCTTGTAGTTTGTAAAATTTTATAAAACACAGTCAGATTTACTGCAAAGAGCAAAAAAGTGGTTGTTAATTTCATATACAAAATTTAATGGAAACTACATTTAATTGTTCATTTCTGATAATTCCATTTTGAATTTCCCGCTTCCAAGTTAGATTAAAAATGATGCACGAGTCAGCTGTAGCTATATTCATAAAATTCATACAATCGAGTCAACTTGATAGAACACAAAAACATCAAATGTTGTCATTACAGTAGCACTTAAAAGTGAGAGCAGCTTTCGAAGTGGTGTAGCTCACAACGATGCATGGGTCTATTACTTTTTACTTTCTCTTACCTATATGAAATATAGTATAGAGGAAATACTGTTTTCGTCCAAAATTTTTTTCTGTGTATATGTGTGTGTGCGTGTGCATGCTGGCGTGCGTACGTGCGTGCGTACGGGTGTGTGTGCGTGTGCGTGTGTGCGTATGAACAAAAATATCTTGAAAACCAAAAGTCGTAGACAAACCAAATTTTACATTTGTGTTTGCATCTATCCTCGAACACGACTGTAATAATTTCACTAAAGTCCAATAACCGAAAGTGTCACTTTACTCTTGTCATTTTTTGGTTTTTCGCAATTTTCTCGAAATCGGCTATAACGATTTTTTTAAAATTTATTACATTTCTTAGAAATTACATGCCCTTTCATATAATTAAAACAATTTCTCAAAAAGTTTCCGTAAAACGAGTAACCGGAAGTAGTCTTGCTGTTAACTAGGACTAAAATAACTATGAAACTGATAGTTCTAAATAAATGAAAATTTTTATATGAGATCCTAACTACATTTTTATGTTAAATCAAAAATTTTGTTAGAATCGAATAACCGGAAGTACACTTTATTTGTTATTTTTAGATATTTTCCGAATTTTCGGTTTTTCGCGATTTTCTCAAAATAAGCTATAACGATTTTTTTTAAACTTATTTCATTTCTTACACATTTAATGACCTGTCATATAGTTTAGGCCGTTTCTCAGAAATTTTTCCGTAAATTGAGTAACGGGAAGTACCCACACAGTTAACTTAAAATAAAATAACTATGAAACTACAAGTCCTAGGTGAATGAAAATTTATATTTGTGGCCGTAACTGCATTGATATGCCAAATAAAGAATTTTGTTAAAATCGAATAACCGGAAGTTCCACTTTATTTCTGTAATTTTTAGATATTTTCAGAATTTTCGTTTTTTGCGATTTTCTTGAAATCAGCTATTACTATTTTTTAAAACTTAAGAAATTTCTTGGTTACTTCATTCTGTTTTACATGAATTAAGATGTATCTCTAATAAATTTTCAAAAGTCGGGTAACCGGAAGTACTTAGTGTATTAATTGCGGACAACATATCTCAAAAACTAAATATGATATATGAATGAAATTGTATATTTAAGTTTTTTATCTTCTGCACATGACATTCCAAGAGTTTAGGTAAAATCGAATGACTGGAAGTGCCACTTTATTCTTGCGATTTTAAATTTTTTTGCAGTTTTCTCGGAAACAGCTATAACTTTTATTATAAATGTGCTTCGGTTATTATGTATTTAATTCCCCTTTACGTGAACTTTATAGTTTTTCTGAAAAAATGTGTTAAAGCAATTTATCAGAGAAAATTTCTGGAGTTAAGCAGCTTTTCGCCTGTGGAGTAATTTGGATGGGTGACCGTTACAATTATCGTTTCCAAAATAAACGTAGACAATAATCTAATAATTTGTGGACACTATTGGCATATCTATATGCTTAAGAGAAAGTCGTGTGTTGTTTCATACCAGATTTTTTCTTTTGGCAAAGAAGTGCCATCAAAAACTACAATTTATTCTTGATTCCAAGAATACAAGTTTAGGTGTAGCACTCTCAGTGATAACTTTCTTGAAGATAGACTAGTAATAGCTGTGGCATCACAGAACGTTGATACTTAGTATCAAATGAGTCATAAAAGCTGTACATGTAACGTGCAATGAGATTAGTCCACCTTAAGCATTGGGTGGAGTTGATGCAATTCAATTTAAATTACCATTTAAATGTGAAAAAATTGTGTGCGTGTTGGATTCCACGAATGACTCCAGCGCTAAAATCGGATCGTATTAAACTGTTCAACGAGGAAGAATCAAATTATGTATATGAGATCGTATCAGGAGACGTATGTATTCATAGAAACCTGAAAAAAATGTTAATCGTCTGTCGGGGTATGTAAAAATGTGCAAATTGATTGCTTTGTCTGGAAACAAACCAGGTCATATTACTAGTGTACGTCTTGAAAGCAGGGATCGATGTGATCAAGTTCGTTGAAAAACCGGCCTCACTGGAGGATTAGTAAGCGACTTATCTTAATGTCTTGATGGTCTTAGAACGGTTAATGCTAATTAAAGGTAGAAACACACATAGCCGAGACGTGCCCGGACCGGAGCACGGAGACACGTGTCTCGATCCCGTTTAATTCATTGGTGAAATTTTGCCACCGAGTAACGGCACTGCGCCGGTCCGGGCACGTCCCGGTTATGTGTGTTTCTACCTTAATACACAACTATTTGTTTGGCCCGATTTATTTACTAAAATCAATGCCATGCTCGGCAAATAACACTGAAATGTTGCAACATTCGGCATGCAATTGTAACTTGCAGCTTATAAAAACGTTATTTCTACTATGTCAAACTCTGAGTTAAAAAAGTGCTTCGACAATTGATTCAGGCGAATAAAAATTTATAAAATTTAATAATGAATACTTTGAAAAGCAATAAGGAAGTGTTTTCTGGATTTTTTATACTTTTCTGGTATTGTCCTTAAACTTTCAACATTTCTCTCGTATTTATCTTATTAGTTTCGTCCAATGACGTAGCAATTACTATAATGTTATAATTCTATTTAACTTTGTTTTATTTATATCAAGTTGAGCATTCTAAACCAACTTTTTAGATTAAATTAATAGCGTTTCCGATTTATATGCACTGCACAGGATGCATATTAGTTGCTATGTATTTGTAAACAGTGGTATGAAAACTAGGAAAACTGCAAAATATTTTGCTTTCTTTGTAATGGTTGAATTCAACAAATCGGAAACGGTATAAGTTAAGTTCATTTTTCCATGCTTTTTATGTTATTTTGTTTTATTTACATCGCTTAAGATAAGACAGATTAAATGCCCAATAAAACAGGAAAATATTTAATAAAGGTAATTCACAGATCATTCAATTTAACTTTTTAAATGATTTTCATGTTATGAAGTGAAAATTCTCTTTCTGCTCTTGTTAGGAAATACGACTAAAATACTAGCAAATCAGCGGTCGTATAAATTATGTCTAGCACGCTTTACCAAAAAAACCTATATTTATTAGCAAAACGAATTCAATCAACGCACCTTATAATTTGTGGGCAGTAAATTGTTTAAATCTGGCATACAATTCAGTTTCTATTACTGTTTATAAAATAAATGGAAATAGATTAAGTTAAATCTTTAATTCAATTGTAATGTGCAAGATAAACCAGCAAAATTCAGGGTTAATTATCTCGAGCATAATTTACATGTAATTAATAATATGAATTAGTGTTTAAATAGTTATGGCACATTCCGTGACCGGTGAAAATTAAAGGTCCGATAACCACGCACGCTTAAACCGTTCATGCGCGTATGACAGCCCATTCATAATACCGACTTCATTATTTGAAGATTATGCTAAATATCCCGCGTTTGGGAAATTATATAAGAATTTGCATTTTTACGATAAGAAAAACCTATTAGGCTTTAACGGTTACTAAAACAACACGCTTTCCTAATCGATCATAAATACGAGGTCACATTTCGACCTTTCTTTGAAATAAAGGACATTTTCTGACGAAAAAACTGCTTGATTTAATAACAACATTTAATAGGTAAAAATGCACCGCACTCATCGTTAAACAAAATATTTATCACATTTCACTTGCTTTTTTGCATAAATTACACGCTTCTCAAACAAGTATCAGAATCAAACTGACAGCGTACCAGAAATATAATACCATGTGCAGCTTCTGTCCCATATAAAAATTATTATTTTATTTTCTTTCTAGCCACAATATGATCTAAATTTACTTAGCACTTCATTTAATTTTCTAAACGTAAAAGTTTTGTTTAATTTTCCTAATAAACTAGTGAAACGAAAGACGTATTCGTATGAACAGAATTGAAAGAACAAAATACAGTCAAAGCTTCTATATTTATAATATATTATTAATTCTAGATAAATGTCATTTGACTAATGGTCGAATTGTTCTAAACCTAAAACTTTCATTAATGTTTGATGATAGACTTGCTTGACATAATGATGATGTATTTACTCATAAAATATACAAGACTGTTTCTCGTAGATTTTCAAATTTATTGAAAAATAATTTATCTAATATCTAGGCCACCCTATTA
>JAHWXV010098116.1:0-13190 GCA_024586415.1 Phrixothrix hirtus
TTATAACCTGTTAATTACCTCCCACCACCAAAATGGCGGACCATTTTTTTTACATAGGATAGGTTGCGTCCCAGAACCCGCTTTGGTATACTACTTACATGCATATAAAATCCAGCTATTGTAGGAATTGAAACCTGATGTTGGTGTAAAACGTTTCAATTTCGCTGTTGAAATGTTGAATAAGATTGATGAAAACCAATCAATTTTAGATGATATAATTTTTACAGACGAAGCTACATTCCATATCAATGGGTGTGTTAACAAATACAATTCACGCATATGGGGATCTGAAAACCCCCTGAAATTTTTGAGAAACGACGCGACTCATCTAAAGTAAATGTTTGGTGTAGTGTGACGAAAAGTCGTGTAATAAGGCCTTTCTTCTTTGCAGAAGAGACAATTAATGGAATCGTGCATCTCAATATGTTAACCAATTATTGCTTTCCTCAGCTGGATGAACTTAAAAACATTCAACAACTTCATTTCCTACTAGTGCATTTGCACAGATGCTTTGAATGAAAAGTTTGGACATCGATGGATAGGCCGACAAGGACATATGCTCTGGCCTCCAAGGAGTCCAGACCTGACACCTTGCGACTTTCTCTTATGGGGGTATATCCGAAACATTGTTTATAGCCAAAACATTCGTGACCTACATCACTTAAAGAACAGGATTACTAAAGCAAATGGCAGCCATTAACGTAAATATGTTAACTAACGTTTGGACAGAACTTGATTATCGATTGGATATTTGCCGGACGAGTAATGGCGCATATATAGAAATTTATTATTTTATTAGTTATGTAAAAACTGTTTAAGATGACAACTTCAATGGATAAACAACATTAACTGTAAGTAATTCTGTTTTCATTTAAATCATGTTCAAAACCCCACCATTCTTTTATGATAACCCTGCATTTTATTTATATAAAAGGATAAAATTGATAATTTGGTAGTTTTATTTCCACAGCAAAGGTTATTGCAATAAACTATTTACTGTAGCAGTAACTACTACCACGTTTTGTAGTAAAAACTAAAGTAACAAAACGAACAAACCTACCGTCTTGTAATGTACTAATTTAAACCTGTTTCAAGCGATTAAAATGAAGAATCGTGTTGGCTTATTTTTATAACTTCCTTATAATATATAAGAGTCGCTTGAAAAGATTGTCAAATGAAAATAAAGAAACTTGCAGTTTTTGAAATAGTTTTATGTTTCAACATAGTTTCCGGTAACTTTAGCGCACTTCCTATAGCACTGCACTAATATAAAAAAGTGAATGACAGAAGGAGCCACATTGGTGAATAAGGTAGTTAAATCGTCAGGTTTTCCCATTGCCACAAGATGATTATGAGCAAGTGCACTACTTTATTTAAAAATGATTGTTATCCTATCACAAATTTTTCTATGTAATCGATCCAAAGGTTACGGCTTACATAGTATTATCCAGTTAATGTTTTACCTTTTTCAGGATAGTTAATAATTAAAATTCCTTTTGAATTCCAAACAGCGGACATCATGGCCTTTACTGACGATTGAACTGACTTTGCTTTCTTTGATGCAGAACAACTGTCTGCCCAATGCTTTAACTGTTCCTTAGTCTCTGACGTATAGTGATCAATCAATGTTCCCAAGAAACTCGCATTCGAATGCGTTTGTGATCAATGGTTAGGAACTATGGCACCCATCTTGTGCAAAGCTTTTTCATATATAATTATTTACGTAACATACCATTACAGTCTGTTGAGGCGCCTATAGTATTAGAAATTTCGGTCACTTTTAATCTCTTGCTATTAAATACCATATCATGAAGTATCTGAACGATTTCTGTTGTTGCATCAGTTTTTAGGCAACCGCTTTGGAGATCAAGTTCGATGTTTATGCGAGTATGTTGAAACTTATGCGTCCAAGCTATTGTATTTGAAGGAACAGATTCTCGTAACACATTTGATCATTTCGGTAAGAATTCCCATTGCCTTCAAAACCTTTTTGACAATAAATTATGCTGGAAGACGATACTACAAATTTTCTAGTTTAAAATAATATACTTGCATGTTGACTTCGACTGGCTTAGAACAAATAATGAATTGGCAGATCGAAATATAATGTTACATGTACTCATATGAAAAGTGAACTGTATTATTGACCATTAGTATATTATATACAAGGGACTAAAGTGCTTCTAATCCAGAGAGAGAAATAATCCCTCGAAGGATTTTTGCACTTTCGAAAAATTTGAAACCAAGGAGGTCGAAGAAAGTCAAATTGAATGATTTTACCATTGACAGTTCATTCGATTTTTATTAGTAGCTTTATTCGTGGTAACGATCCCTAATCAGTCAGAGCCAAATTCGCATGCGCACTTCGATTCGCAGCGAATGCTGAAAATCGAAGTGCGCATGCAAATTTGGCTCCGACTGATCAGGGATCGTTACCACGAATAAAGCTATAGTATGCTTGACGGCAAATGCTATTTGAATTTAATTTAGGAAGCGTTATAGAAACGCTTTTGACAATATGTAATTTTGATTAGTTAATTTTGTTATTGCTATGGCAAGCGGGAGTAAATTTACTTTATCTCCCTTGTGACTAAAGTAAAATTTTAGTACATTGAGATTAAAAGTGACACGTTAGTCACGAAAACAAGTGACTAAATCCTGATTTTGACTACTAGACGGTTTTCCTCAAATAACCCTCGTATATTAACGGATTGAGTAAATTTAATTAAATTGAAGCGTTTGTTCGGTATTTGAAATACAATAATAATTGAAGTGCTTTCAATTTTATAATTTTTATTTACGATACTTAATAATCAAGTGACAAATTTTATCGTTTTAAAAGAATTTTGTATAAACAAACTAGCTAAATCTAAAAAACCGCGTACAGCCTGCTTCCAATTATTATTTCTTGAACTTCAGTCTACATGTTTATAGTATTCGTATGTTCAGATGCGATAAACAATCGATAAAGTCTGATTTTACTAAATTAAATTTATTGGTTTTTGTAAAATATAAGTTTAAACGCTAGCCCTAATCAAAAACTAGTTTAGTTTATGACTACGTTTAGATGGTAGGAGGCATGGCTAAAAACTAATTCACACTTGCCGTTAACTTGCGAAAGAAATGAGGTGGGAAGATACGGATATTATCGATTTCTAGCTATGTTTCCCTCTAGTCGCAGTTGCAAACAATGTTTGATGCGGTCAAACTATTTGGCGTCAGTGCACGCATTCCTATAGAATGTTTGTGCACCCACGTAAAACACCCCGCAGTTGTCAAATTTTTGACGGCGGAAAATATTTTACGAACATTTATGAGTGTTTAAGGACTATTTGTGGCACCGAAACTGTTGATACGACTACGGTCAGTAGATTGCCAAAATTACACAAAACGGTCGCCTCAACCGGTAAAATTATCCTTACTCCTTTTGCGATGCTCATGTCGTTGTGGTGAAGGTATATCTGGAAAAAAAACATCTAAAGTGGATTCTGAGCGATACATTGAAACATTGAGAGCATTAAAGGAAACGTGTTGAGGACTGTAGCGGTGGAGTTTTGTTGTATCATGACAGCGCAAGGCCACAAACTTCAAATATAACGCTGAAGGCAATCGACAACCTGGAATTCAACAGTCTTGTTAACCCCCTCACTCTATGCTCACTGAATCTCTCTCTTAGCGTTTTTTTTGTTTCTCCATTTTTAGAGAGTCCCCTTAACGGAACCAAGTACGTCGATAATGATGAAGTTACTACAGCTGTAAAGGAATTCTTCATGAACAGCTTGCGTAAATGGGCCAAACGTTGGGAGCACCCCATGGGCGATTATGCAGAAATGTAGTTGAAAAATAAAGCTTTCATTTCTTTTCTTAATTTTGTTCTTGAGTTATGGGTAATGTGCAATAATTTTCAGCCATGCCTCATATAGTGAATTTTATTTAATAAATCAGTTGTTTTTATGATATCAATGTTGGGTTCGTCTGGTTTCATAAATAGATATAATTATTAAATCGGTTTTTTCTTTCTATATATTATTATTTTAATATCTGCATTTTAACATTCTCAAGTCAAATAAATTTCTTTTTAAAATTGGTGTTAGTTGTCGATTTCTGACATTAATGATTTGAAATGCTCTTCGCTTTCAACAATTTTAAATTATTTTATTTGGTTCTTTGCTTATTCACAGTGTTATTTGGATTTATTTACTCTAACAATGATTGCGACTCTTCTTTGAGGAAATTAGGTATTATGTCAATGTTGCAATAGCACAACATACCATTTTGCCTGTAGCAAGACATATCCTCACGTAGGAAAAATTTTAGTAAATTAATTATACATATTTAGCTCAGCTATTTTTATACTGATTGTGAGTATGGTATGTTATTAAATAAATTTTAATAATGATGTACCATATACAACTAAATTTTAAATATTTTAGGTAAATATCTGTGCATCCCTGATTATGATTCGTGGAGAAAACTTTGGGCTTGTTTAGACTTATGTTCGGCTACCTTAGTATGTAAGGCTCTCACCACAAAGTTGGAAGGTCTTAAACATAAGTAATAAAGTCAAATTTTTGAAGAATGCTGTAGCGTAAGACGATGGTTTACAGATTTTACAGACTCGTTTTGCTGTACTAGAGTCGTCGCCAAGCCGGAATTTCCTCGGAAAGTCTAAGTCCTGTGCAGTAAACAGATTTATTAACATAATACCTTCGACGTTTTTATCAATATTTAGGAAAACTAATCCAGAGAAAGACTAAACCTAATTCAAGTGTCATCTCAACTAAGTAGTCGATCCTAACCTTGAGATAAGTACCAAAGTAAATAAATAAATCTTACTACTACCACTCATGCCATTCCCTTAGTGGGGTAGGAAAAACCCAATAAAGCCTCCACCTTCACAACCACTGCATGCACCCATACACCAACCCGTCTCACTACCACTTCCCTTCACCGTAACTCCTAGCACTCTACAAATAAATCTTAAAGTTATTCTAATGTTCAAAACGACCATAATACCTAATACACGAATGGCATTTTAGACTTCTGACTTTATCTTTAGCTTTTTTGTTTTAAGTATCTTAAGAATATATATATATATAGCGTCTCAAGACGTTCTCTAAATCGATCGCTGATAATAATTTAATGGACTATTTTATTTTGTATCGTTGGTATTGTATGCATTGTTAGAAATTCTCACTTCTGATCAAATATTTTATTAAAAAAGGAATGAAGAAATTTAATAATTTCTGCCACATACTGTAACTACTATATATGTATATTGAAGTATTACTATACAGCGACACCATAGTGTATAAAGAATTTAAATGTGCCAGTAAAGGCGCATCTGGCCTGACCGTCAACATTTCTAAAACTGTGGAAAGTGCAAATAAATTAATTATATCTAAAAAAATAATATAATTACCAATCTCTACAAAATTTGTAACAATCATATATAAAGAGGAAAGCATTTTTCATTAATTCATAAATATGTATTGGTCGCGATGGTCAGGACAGATAGTCTACGTAGCAAGCATAGAAACTTTGATAAATATCATGTTTATCTTCTATATTTTTGCAATGTCAGTATTTGATGAAATATTGATAAAAAACTAAAACCCCGTTTAAAAGATTAAAAAATGTCAACCTCCCTTTTGAGTTATTAGTATTACAAATTACATAAATTGTATAAAATAATTCGCTATTTTGTGTTAATAATAAATATATCAAAATTAAAACTTAACAACGTTAAATACCTACTCCCACTAGTCCATCCTAATTGCAAACACTCGGTTTTAATAAGAGAGTTGTTTGTATATGTGTCTCTTTTATGTTTTATAATGTTTAGAAACGTTTCGTATATTCCAATTACTTTTAGCTCTTTCCCTTCGCTTTGATTACAATTTTAAAACATTTAGTGTTACTTATAGAAAAGGCGCCAGACAATAGATTTATACCAAGTGCCAAAACTTTTAACATCAGTAACGCAAAAATCTTAAAGTTTTCGACAATTTCCATACTACGGCATATAAAAATAATTTAGTTTCAATTAAGATGATCTATCACTCATTTAATATAATTAACTTGTACAACCTTATAATTTTATTTAAAGTAATATGTAATACTATTAGGAAATAGGCATACCATTAATTTCATATTAACGAAATTAATTTAATCCTCAAAATCCACTGTTTGATATGAAATTCACATGGAAAAATTTAAATAAATATCGTATCCAGGCATTATTAAAGAGGTTTCTACAAGTGGGATTTTTGTAGATATATTTAAATAGCATTAAACAAATAATCCTAATAAATAATGTACCCGTGAAAGAAAAGTATTCCTAAAATTAGATAGCTCAAGATGGTAAAAGCGCGTCGAACGGATTTAGAAGTTTACAATCCTTCAATCACAATCAAAACCGACCGTGTGAAGTTTAATAGGAACCAGCAACAATACGGGAGGGAAAATTACTGAGAACATTTAATAATGAAAAGATATAATTGGTTGTACAGAGTAAAAGTTTCGTTGCCTTAACAACCAACACAGGGTATAAAAGAAGTTCCCACTAAAAACACCACCTTTTGCACGTCGTTTTTTGCCTAGTGCTTTTCCGAGCTTTTTGGCCTGGTAGGATCTAACAATAAGTTAAATTTGATTATCAATGTTAATAGTACATTCGCGAGTGTATTCATCAGTTGCATCCACAAAGATCACATCCAACAAAAAATACAAAGTTCTTAAGACAAACGTTAACTGTTCAAGAAGAATTAATAAAGGTAAGTGTTGACATATCTCAGGTAGAAAACTCAACACTATAATAGAGACAAAATTTAAATTGTACAAACCAATTTAAAATAATGAAGGACTCCATAACGAGGACAAGTTATAATATCTACTTGGATACCTAATACAGCCAATTGTATCCACAGAGAAAACGTCCAGCAGCACGTCTTCACGAAACTTAATGCAGTAAATGAAAGTAAACACTAACTTTACGCAAAGCGCAGTTTAAAAATTAAGCTCTTTCCAAATATAAACAATTCTAGGTCTATTCTTACACTGAGCAGCATAAGGATCCGAGACTAATTTTATAGACTTCGCCTCAAGCAACTAGTCGCGTATACACCATACACGTCGCTATTTTAAGTTCGACACTAACGTTGCCACACTACTCGCCAAACCTTTGACGTTAATTGAGAGTACAAGCATTGTTGCAAAATGTCTGATAGACGTGATGTTGAAGCTATCATTCATGCCTACTATCGTTACGGAAGAAGATACCGTAACAGACAATACTAAGTTTAAGACTTCTACTATATAAGATGCCCAAAGAAAATTATAAATGTTTAGTTAATTTACTATTTCCACATATATACCAAAAAGACACGCACATGAACAAATAGTCACTGCTGAGGAAAGTATTTTGATT
Source organism: Phrixothrix hirtus (assembly GCA_024586415.1). Lineage (NCBI taxonomy): Eukaryota > Metazoa > Arthropoda > Insecta > Coleoptera > Phengodidae > Phrixothrix > Phrixothrix hirtus. The sequence continues at coordinate 7,430 of JAHWXV010098116.1, forward strand.
ACACTCTGATATTTATAATTATTGTTTATTAAGTTTTAAATCACATACAAACAAAAACCTTATGAATGAAGCGTACTTGACCTTAGCATTTAGTCATATTGGATAGAATTTTCATTATCCAGAGTGTTCTGAAGGAATCCGTGAAGTTAGCACGCCTACCAGAGGCACTAACGAAAACCTTTCATCCAATCGTTAGTGCTTCGTTAGTGCTTCACTAAAAACAATTTGCCACAACAAGTGTTTTCGAAAAAACAGCAATTCAAAATGGCGTACTAATTTCACCCTTCGTTGAAATCACTAACGAAATTTTTTCAGCCAATCGTTTATGCTTCTTTAGTGCTTCTTAGTGCCTCATTAGAAAATGTATGAGTAGGAAAGTAGATTTAGATATAAAACTACCTATAGAGTAGCCCTGGAAATATAACAAGACTTTGAGGGCGTTTCTTATGTATTAAAATCCTTGTGTGAGAAAACACCTGATTTTTTTGTGTTAGCTTTAAATTTAATTTTAAGTTTTAGGATGTTATTTATTCAAATATGTTTCGGAGATGATATTTTCAACAGTTATCCATCCAACTTATTAACCACCCTATGGAGGTCTTCTTATTAGTCTATTCTGGAAATTTTTTCAGAGAAACGGTTAGCACATATCAGAGAACACGAACGGCCTAAGAAATCTAGTAAGGGAAAATCGTAAGAGTAATTTTCAAGATAATCCCAAAAGACAGAAAAATAACATACATATAGTGGTACTTCCCGTTATCCAATTTTGATAAAAATTATAACGTTGCCTTTGTGCAAGTATTAGGCTTAAATATGAAAGTTCAATTTTCTACAACTTTTTATTTTTGTATTATTCCTACAACAAACAGATATATACACACATACGCGGTGCCTAATTTTTAAAAACACCACTTTTGAATTAACGGGACACGAAATAGTGTTTTTCATTAAAAATCTGTCTAATTTAAAATTAAATTTAAAATTTGGATGAGTTCGAAAACGGCCTTGTACCAGATTTTATATATATTATTTTTTTATAAATACAGGATATTTCAGATAATATGACATTCCTTTTGAGGGATGTAAGTAGACCCTACAGACGTAAAATTAAAAAAAATACGAGTACAAAAAGGTCCTTTTTGTCTAACTATGTACAACGAGCCGCCTATGGTTGTATTCAGACTAAAACTGTTAAATCATTCATAAAATTATAACTGACCTACCTAACAGTATCAATTTACAATAAAATACACTTTTACAGCTGTAGCAGGTACATTACAATTTGTTTACTACAATAAATAACGCTATAAGGGGATTGCCCTTTTACAACATTGAAAGAATTTAGAAATAATGTATACAATTTTTTTAACAATTTTGAAGAAGTTAGTTATGAATAACTGATAATAATAAAAATAGAGATTAGTCATGTGTCGTTCTAAAAAATGTGTGTGAATGTAAAGACAGCTTCAGCAATTATTTGTTGACATTTTTTAATTTTACATCTAAAAATAAATTTTCATTTTTGAAATTGCATGACATCATCCTAAGCTTAAAATAAAAATATTTTAAACACTTTGACACGTCTTAGCTTTTTCTAGTTGGTTTTTTAAAAATTTTCAGAGAAATGGTACAATAATTTGCCCAATTCGACTTAGAATGATCAAACATTGTTTTATACCCATTTTAATAAAACAACGTGATACTAGAGGAATATTGTAACAAAAACAATCTTATTGATCAGACTTAATATAATTAATTAACTTATGTTTTAAAACTTTCAAAACAATTTTGTCGAACATTTTCTTCGGCTACATAATTAATTACCTAAATTGCCATTTCGATTGTCTCAAAAATTTCAGTTACACTATTGCAAATTCCTTTAGCATCATTTTTGTGAAATTTCCTTCGAAACTACAAATAATTAAAAATAGAAGTATGTTAATTCGCTTACAGATTAATTTCTCTTAACCTAATTTTCCATTTTATAGTTTTTAAATCCATATTAATCAAATCATACATCTGTAAGTATTTCATTATTACATATCTGTGCACAATTTTATTAACATGAAAGCGCCCATCAATTAAACACGATGTAGATGGGCACTATTTGCGATTTAGTTTTTATTATTAAAACACTAGTTAGACAACTAAATGCATCTATTAACTGACGTAAATTGGCATAATTTTATTTATCAAAATATGGGTCAATGATATTTACAAGAGTGTATCATTTTACAATCTTATTTTTATGCGTCTGCTTAGAAAGTTAAAATAAACACATACAATTCTGATCTACTACAGAAATGTTTATTTAGTAAGTAACACTTACTCGATTATATTTATATATTTGAAAGCATGTGAATAATCGACTCGTGATTATTACATAAAGGAAATTTTTAGAATCCGTATCGCTTTTAATTTTGCGCTTATTGGGGTGTCTATAGGGGCTTCCATCCCTAAAAGGGAATGTCATATTAGCTGAAACACCCTGTATATGAGTTTATTAATAACAGTTAAGTCAATTGAGATATTTATCATAGAATTTTCAATATCCAGTTTTTAGTGGAAATATATGTATTCAGTTCCGATATCTATGGCATACGACAGCAAGGTTTTCGTTAAAATTGGATAACCGGGAGTACCATTTTATTCACATTATTTTTCCTGTTTGCGATTTTCTCGAAACGTTATAATGATTTTCTTTAAACTTACTACGTTTCTTTGGCATCCTTTCATATATAAAAATCGGTTTCTTTGGGAAATTGGGTGAATTGAGTAATTGGGGGTAGTTGAAGAGTTAAGCAGGGCCGTGTGTGGTTAGTAATTGGATGGGTAACCATTAATGTACACCATTTAAGTGTAACTATTCTTATTGTTTATTTATTTAGTCTATTTTAAACCTATTTAAAATACATGTCTAAATGCTTATCTAATTGAAAATATTTCACCACATAAATATCCTTATCTACGACTGCGAAAATGGTTGGAAATTTCATAATTAACCTTCATTCAAAAAATTAACTTTTTTAGCACAGAACGAAAAACACATGTTTTTATACTTTTATTACACTAACGAAGCACCAAAAACTAGCATATAAATTTTCGTCAGTGCTTTCAATGAAGCGTGAAGTAACTTCACGCTTCATTGAAAGCACTGACGACCATTCAAAATGGTGTGGTAACCACACCATTTTGAATGGTCGTTTTTACGAAAACGCTTGGTGTAGCAAATGTTTTGAATGAGGCCCTAAGAAGCACTAACGAGTGCTGACGATTGGCTGGAAAAATTTCGTTCGTGCTTTCAACAAAGCGTACAGTTAGCACGGCATTTTGAATTGCCGTATTTTCGATAACGCTCGGTGTGGCAAATTTTTTTAATGAGGCACTAAGAAGCACTAACGGAGTAATAACGATTGGCTGAAAAGTTTTCGTTAGTGCCTCTGGTAGGCGTGCTAACTTCACGAACCTGTTTTGAAGTAATCAAAAATACGGTAAAGTAGTTGCGGAGTCTTTTAGGTGTAGTCTACTATTAACGGTATATTGTGTTGTATTGGTTATTTGTGCAACCGTTGGTGTCCGCGTGGATGATGTGCTTGGACATTGGGTATTAGGTATTTGTACAAATGCTGGTGTATGAGAAAATGATTTGCTTGTGGGTGCATTTAGTATATTATCTGTTAACTTTAGAAGTTGTCGTTTGAATAATCGTATTTTAGTAAAAATATCTTGTTAGCGTTATTTGTAGTGTCATCAGTTCTGGTCCTTTTAGATTTCAAGTATTCATTAAAATGTTCCTCAATTTCATTCAATTTCCTTTTATGCCCTGTATTACACTGAGACGAGACTAATTGCAGACTTCGGCGATGCTAATGCAGGTAGTGCATTTTGATCGATTGCTTATACATTATCGTCTTCGGTTCTTGTTTCGTTAGCTAGGACAATATTCAGTAAATTGCCAGATATCTGGCCAGTTGTTTTTATATGTCATATTTAAAACTGTATATCAAGTAGTATCTCTTTTTTTAATGACTCTCTAAGTAGAGGCTTTAAAATTCGTACGAAAACAGAACGGAGATTTTTCCATTTTCCTTTTGCTTGACCTGCTGAAAGATAATACAATAAATTTAGTTTATTTTTCCTTCCGTTTCAGATATTTAACAACTGACTCCACATTCATATCAATTTCTTTATATTTTTCTCGAAGAGATTGTACAGTATCAAAGATTATCCCAGAAACAACGGTTATTATATTGAAAACCTTAAAATATATCTACATATATGTCAATCCCAGATAAATATCAATGGAATTCAATAGTACACGCTTTGGTATGTAATTTGGCTAATTGTTTGGATAACATAGAGGAGAAGCCCATGAGAATAGAAAAGCTGCTCAACTCAAGCTGAAGTAACAACAATAATAAGTCGTTTCATTCTATTGTTCTCTTGACATGTAGTGGCACTGACGGTCTAATTTCTTTTATCAGAATAGGATTTGCTAACAGAAACAGTGGCGGCGGTATATTTCTCATAGGCCAAAACAGAAATAACGCATGTGACAAGTAAACTCACGAGTGTTCAACCACGACCGGCAAAGCTGCAGTGGAGCGAGGCGCGATTCACCGGTACTTGGGAGGCTAAACACTATTAGATTAAGACAAAATCGGTAAAAGATTGGCGCCACTTTCTCAAGTCAATACTGCTACCAAGTAATGTTGATGGAAACACCCTGTAGGTCAAGTTATTAAGACTTACCTTTGGATTGAAGATAGACACTCTAATGGTACTGCAAATATGGAATAAAACTGAAAGAAAAAATATGCTAAACCCAAAGTGCTCACTAATTATGACGGCTCCTGTATATTGTGAAGTGCTAACTTTATTATAGAACTGGGAGTGAAGCCCACAATTTGTATTTTATTGATCCAGAACTATTTGTAACTATGAGAGCAAGAAAATTCTATGATACTTTTGAGGCGCCCTGCATATTAAATTGATGCGAATCGTTTACAAGAATTTCTAGTTGTTTAATTTAACGTTGTACCTAAAGTTAGGATGTGATTTGCTGGAGATGAATTGTCTATAGACAGATACTAGAATTGACCATCCTGTATATTTTTAATAATTATGCAAACAGAATTTTAGGTCGTTATACAGGTTGTAAATTTACTGCGAAACAAATACTTTATAACTTTTCTTTGAATAATAAGTTACTGGATCAGGCTTAGATTTATTAAGCGCGCACTGTGTAATTCTAATAGCAGGTAAAATTTGTATTGTTAAAATAAAAATACTGGTTGAGCACAAAACACGTTATATAATTAATTGTTCACTTAACACATTAATACAAACGGGATTATAAATCAATGATAACTTAAATATTTCTTAAAATGTAACAAAAATATATACATTAGTCAACGCAACTGAGGTTCGTATTTATTAATGAGGCAAAACCGGAAGGCCTCAACAGGCCAGGTGAAAGAGTTCAAGATTATTTTGAAAAACGTGCCTTACTTCCGTTAACGGCATTAAAGGTGCACAAATATTTTATATGCAAAAGAAAACATACGTTTAGTAGGTACCCCATATAGTTTGGTTAATTAATACAACAATATGTTAGCAAATTAAAATTATAAATATACATATATATATATATATATATATTTTATTGTAAATTTTAAGACAAGTATTTTTTATACATATTAAAAATTTTTTGCATCGGCTGAGACTCGAACTCAGGATCTTGTGCTTACATGACACA
>JAHWXV010098118.1:0-11847 GCA_024586415.1 Phrixothrix hirtus
CGGCGAAAACATAAAAATATGCTCATAAAATAATAATTTGTGAAAAATATGCATTTCATTATAAAATTTACAAAATATGCAAAAAATACATATATATGCATTTTGCATATATTCCGCCCCCTACTAATGAGATTATTCCCTCTAAATAGGCCTTGAAATAGAGAAAGGTTAGCAGGCAAACAAATTATCATTAAACCATAAATCATTTACAAATCAACAAAATTTAAAGGCATATCTTAAGAACTCAACAATGTTCAAGTCTTCGACTTTCTCCGTATCTTCAGCGAACCTTTCTACGTCTATAACTGACCCACAAACACAACCCACTCTTGATCCCACTGGTTCTCGTTTTTGGCACCACTGCAGTCTTGCATGCTTATCTATTTTGGTTAATGGCAAGTTGAAACATAGTTGGTAGGACTGAAGTCCAAAAGCTCTTATTTTTCGTTAAATTGACTTTGTATTGAGTTATTGTCCTGTAGCAGCCAGCTAATTACTTTCAATTGATCTGGTGGTGCTAAAACGGTCTCTAAGCGAATTTTTTCTCAGTAGGTGATCTTCACAATGTCTGCACTCTTCTGCCCAAGCATTCCAATATCACATTACAGTATATGCATTTCTATCTATCCTATTATCAATTTCCCAAAGAGCTATTCCAACTTCTCGCATCCCTATCATTGACCCCTTTTTAAATTGACTTAATTGGTGTAAATTATTGCGTTGACGTACAGAGGTATTGAAAGCTAGAGTTCTAAAGATAGTAGCAAAGATAGAACTTGCACTTAACCTCAAAATTTATTACAGCAGAAATAACAGGACATGATATTTTGTTTTAATAACTAGCTGCAGCTACTAGATTCCTTTTCAAATTATTACGAAACTTTAATCACTTAATGAACTAAATGTATCCAGTTTATCGCCAAACAATTGTTAAAATATATTTAGGTTCACTGGGTGTTGCATTTTCAATGTCACACAGTATACCGGGGGTTAAAAAAGCGGTTAAGTATTTAAGGGGCATATAGTACGACCGAAAACAAGTAAAAAATCTTAATGAGCATGGGTCCTAAAATCAATTGTTTTCGAAATAAGAGCGATTTTCGTTTTTGAAAATTAAAAAATTAAAGAAATCCACAACTCCCGTTATCATTTTAGTACTATGAATGTGCATTTTCGAGATAAAAGAGATTTTTTGGCTTGATATGGTCATAGAAATCAGAACATTCTCTAAAGTAGAAAAAATGCTTTCGTAAATTTTATTATTATCAGTTTTCAGTGCTATATATGCACTGTTTCCCAGATAAATGTGATTTAATCAAAAAACCACGAATTTACGTAAAACATTTCATTTTTATGACATTATTATTAATCAATTCGCAGTTGATTCGGAGTTACTTGAAATGTTTAATGTAAACAATACCTGTAACTAACCTTGCCAAGTTACAACAACGAATTGAACAATGTTGTCAAACAATTCGTGCATAACGGGCTTTTTAGAAAGGTGCGGGGTTCCTTTTGTGTTCTGTAGCGCTAAACGATAAAAGCTACAAAACATTTACAAAAACGAAAATCGATCTTATCTCGAAAACGATTGATTTGCGGACCCATGTTCATTAAGGGTTGTTTACTTGTTTGCGGTCATACTATATACTCCTTAAATATTTAAACGTTTTTTGAACTCACAGATTCTAGTGGCATATTCAAACATCTTCCATCATGTATCAATTACTAGAAATAAACCAAACTTGTTTTTTCAAATGGAACGCCCTGTATATTTTTCAACATTTTAAAATAGCTTAAATTGAAATTTTCTAAAATGTAGTATAATTGGTATGCATTCAAAAGTTTAGCCTGAGTTTTCCACTTTTTATAAATTTACATTTTTGCTAATCTAGAAGACCTAACAGAAGGTGCTTAAAACGTGTGGTGGTTAAAGAAAATAATCTGTTAAATTATCCAGGATGCTTTTACAAATTTATGATTACTGTTAAAATGACAAAATAAAAGAATCGTGCTTCTTTCGGAGATTGAGGTGATTAACATAAACACAATTCACCATAAAACAGTATAATTGACAAATGTTGTTATATAACACTCACAAAAATACAATAACCATGTAATATAATGAAATCTATTTATAGTATATGATAAATTTGTATTAGCTATCACAAGTAGTTATTAATAGGCAAAGTTTCTTTTAACTCTTAACACAATAGGTAGACATCTATTGTAATAATTTCTGGTACCAGCAATTACAAGATGAGAATTTAGATCTTCCTTAGCTGTACATTTGAGAACTACAAATTTATAATTAAACAATTATTATTACTACATAAATGAAGTAAACCAATAAAAGTTGAGAATTAATTATTGATAATCATATACTAGACTATATATAAAAATGTTTTCTTAAAATAAAAGATACATACTTATTAATCTAGATAATTGGACATCCATTACTTTATAATTGTTTTTCGTACTTGCTTCAACAATTGCGTCGATAAGAAGTGTTTGAAATCAGTTGTAGATTCAATTTTAGGAACACATTGATGTCAGTTTAACAACCAGCATGTTAATTACGATTATATAATTTATAGCATTTCATATTCTGGCTTTGAAATTTATTTAACTTCCAATAAATAAAAAGACAACGATCAAATATGAGAAAAAACCTGTAATGTCTGGATTAACAAAATAATCGTTAGCAATAAAAACATACCTGTACAAGTTTTAAAAATTCCAACAGTTTATGAAAGCACTATTTAAATAGATCTATAAATTTAAATGCAACATTATTGTAGCATGGCAGTTAGATTATTTCGCTGTCATCATATACAAACTTTCCTTCTTAAAGAAAAAGGCACGATAAATCTTAGTTTCGTTTTCACATTTCTTTCTGAAGTCAAAACCCTAAACTGTACTATCGACTTTCAACAAGTCATCTAGTGAATTTGGGAAACATTAAATAGAGTTTGCTAGAATTTTACCATGGTAATACTACATAAAAGGTGGAAGCGCAATTAGAATTTATCACGTTATTCCAATATTAAAAGGAAAAATCTGGTGTAAGACAACACACAACTTTCTCTTACATATTTCAAATTTAATTTGAATTTATTGACGTTAGCAACTTCCCTACACACCTAAGTTGTAAACTCTAAAATTAATTTAAAAGCATAAATCATTAATCCATTTATAATTTCTTTATACATGTACTAAGAGTTTTATAATTAAATTTTGAGTTCATTTAAAGTAACATTAATTTATAGATTTAAATAAAAAGTAATAAAGTATGTGAATAATGCACACAAATCATTAATATATTAATTTATTTTTATTTTGGGAGGAGAATAATTGGAACGATCACCCATACAAGTTACTCGCCAGACAAAACCTTGCTTAACTCTAGAAATTTTTCTCAATAGCTTAATTCAACGAATTTTCTCAGAAAAACCAATTATTTCATGTAATATAGCATTATAGCCGCAAGAAACGTGGCGAGTTTAAACAAATCGTTAAAGCCGTTTTCGAATAATTGCAAAAAAACTAAAAATCACAAGAATAAAGTCACATTTCCGGTAATTCAATTTTAACTAAATTCTTACTGCTAAGTGTTAAGTTGGTAATAAACATATATATAAAATTTCATTTTTCTACAACGCACACGCACTCGCACGCACGCACATGCACGCACACGCACGCACGCACACGCACGCTAACGCACGCACACGCACACATACACAGGCACACACGCACACACGTGCACACGCATACTCGCGCACACGTGCACACGCACACACGTAACCACAAACCAACGCACGCACGCACGCATGTACGCATGAACGCACACACACATGCACGCATGCACTTCCGCACGCGCTCGCGCACTCATGTTCGCACGCACCCACACACACCTACACACACACACACACACACGCACACGCACACTCACATACACACACACACACACACACACACACACACACACACACACACACACACACACATACACACACAGACTAATCTCTAAAAACATGTTTTTAGGATTCAGGGAAACTGAAAACGTGTATATCCGCTATAAATTGGACATCGAAAGTTTTGACCGAAAACATGACTTTCTCTATACTATATTTAATATACGTAAGAGAAAGCACAAAGGTAAATCATTAATGAAGCGAGTAAATTTATTGCTAAAATGAATTAAATCAAATAGAAATTATGATATTACTAATAAATCAAATGCATTTATTACCAAAGCACTATAAAACGAAATGATTGGAAAATTATTCGTTACAAACGATTTTGAGTAAGTTTGTTTAGTTACATTTGATGTTTAACTTTTTAGTATTGGATAATGGATGGCGTAGTTTATTAATTATCAAAACGTTACAGAATTAAATGAAAAAAATTTTCGATCTTGTTGCTAGGCTATTTAAAATATCAAATTTGTTGCAATCGGCACCAGACATTAGAACCATTGCGTATTGCTACTGAAGCGGTTTTCAGGGAATTGCAGGAACGATCCGTCGTTATTTTAAACATTCAGCGTTGAGTAACTGAAATGTGCAATTATGCATAAAGGAGACTGGTAGGCAGTTCGGACAATTTTTTTATGTGGTTCTTTAATTTTTTGATAATTTATGAACTACGGCATGCACAGTTCAATATTAAAAGGTTAAATGTGACGTGTAATTAATTAAAAGTACTCAAAAGCGTTTCAGTCAGCTTTTGCTAGGTCTCATAGATTAGCAAAAATGTGTATTTACAAAAGGTCGAAAATTCGAGTTAAAAGAAGTATGCTATATTTTTGAAAACGTCAATTTAGGCATTTAAAGAAACTTATCTTATTCTTCAGTGTCGGTGACTTGATTGGGTAGTTGATCCTCTTCACCAGAATAGATACCTTCAAAAAATTTGGAAGTTGTTCGTGTTGGAAGTATAAGAAACCACTTTTTCTGGATTTTTGATTTGCTTAATAAAGAATTTTCTTAATTCTAAAACTTAGAAAAAGAAAAAGAAGAACCCATCTGTAAAGAGATGGAACCAAAAATAGAAATTTAACCTAAACAAAAGTTATTGAATATACCTATACAGATTTTTATCTAATCAATCCAAAACAATCAATGCGATCTGCACAATTGAAATATAATACATAAAGAGCTCCTTGCATCAAATTAATCACACCAAAATTAATAAAACATTAAATATTCCATTTAAATAGAATGGATGACGTTTAAACTCAAATAATCCTTTCAAGTGGCTAACTCAGACAGAAAAGCAAAGCTGCGTACAAAATTCACGCAAATATTATCAAATAGAACTGAAGAGAAAAATTATCTATGCGAAGTTAACTCTTATTTAATCATATTGTTATATATTTAGTCTGGTGATACATTTAGTTATCAATAGGTAATTATAGGAAAATGGAGGTATTGCGCATTTTCCTTACCATTAAGAGTAAACACATTCCCCTTTCTTGAATTGTCGGTTTTGTTAAATTTATTATTATTATTATTACATTTATGTTATATGTTAGTCATGTGAGTTACCTAATTAAGAATTTAATAGAAAACCCACAATTTTGACTATTTATTGTTTTCAAATATCTAGTAATTTTTTCTATCTATTTTATCCCAATCTAGTTACCTTTCTGGGGTATATTACCAAATACATAAGTAAGTGACCTAGTGAAAATACATTTTCCAATCAGAATCTGACATAGAACTTGTTTCCTGTTTTACTTGACTAGTCCCGCGTTGAATTCATTAAATAAATAGCAACCGCCTATAAACTTGACTTTTACCCTGATTTTTAACAAATTTACAACGATCTCCAAGTTAGCGATCTTCATCAAACTTGGAATCTGCTCCGTTTCTATAACACTGTAACACTTAATGTGCATCTTAGGCATCGCAATATACGAAACATTTTCGTCTGTAGCTAATAATGTTAAGAACAATCCAACCTGGTGGTAATCGACATTTTCTAGCGTGACAAAATATATTACTTAATGTTTTGGAAATTGTCATGAGATAGTGTTGAAGATAAGGTGAGAAATTTAGAAAAAAGGCAAGTGGATTCTTCACCAGGAGAACACATCGGTTCACAACATAGTATTGATGAAACATTTTTTTTATACGAACTAGCTTATTTATAATTAAATCCCTAAAAGAGAATTTAATAATAACAAATAAAATATGACATTTGCATTATCAAAACAGGCGTAAATATTCTCTAACAGTTTTAGTTTATTTTGAAAAGAAATCCAAAAAGTCTAAAATAACTTTTCTAAATTAAAATCAACAATATTGTTTAATTATGTAATTATTAATGGTATTTAATTGTGTTCAGTATTTTAATATTGCGTTGTTAAATATTCGAAATGAAATTGGAAAAATTTTGAGTTATTAGCGATGAAGTTCATTATTAATCCATTAAGTAATCGAAGTCTTAAGTGGATAATTTACCAGCTTTCGTTATCAATAGAAGCTTTCCTTTTTGATTTACAATTACGTAAGCTTTTAGAGAAGCTTTTCGGTAAATATAAATGTGTGCGTATACATTCGCACTTACAATTGGAGATTAAATTTCTAATCATTGCCTGCATTAATTTTAATTTAAAGGTTACAATAGTTATATATTTTAGATTTCTACTTTTGCAATTTTAAGTTTGAAATTGGAAAGAATGATAAACCAATGTTGAAATAAAATTTGTCTGTCATTTCGAAATTGAAGATTAAAGTGGCCAAAGGGAAATCAAGCGATTGCCTCGAAAGCAATTTCTATACAAAGTTGTTTTTCAATAAGGGATTTTTAAAATGTAATGCTCAATATTCGTGTTCTTGCAATTAAAAAACTGTTTAGACTGGGTACAGCAGTTTAATTTATATATTAAAATGTCAACTGTACGAAATTTCAGGGGTATGAGAATAAGTCGCGGTTGCACTTGCTACTGCGTAGCGAGAAAATTACATCCATATAGTTTAACTATTGCTTATTTTCAAATTTTCAAGTGTACACCTTGAAATAACTGGATAATTAAGAAAACGCGGATTTATAGGATTCTAACATAAATTTACGAGTGACCACTTTGCCAATTCCAGATCGTGTTTATTGGAAAAATGACAAGTATAGTACTAACCTACATTCATTTAAAATTAATTTTTAATTAATCGACTTGAAACAATATCTCAGAAGATGTAAAATAAAGAACAAGAAATAACGTTGATTGAAAATTAAAAGTTAATTAACACATTAAGACAATGTAGATGGTAGCTTGTAATGTTTCAGAGCATTTATAAAAGCAATTTAAAGTTTCTGTACAACGGAATAAAAGTATATACAATTAACTCACAAAAGGTTATTGTTATAATATAAAAAAATAAAAATTTACCAGCTAAATAGAATACCCCGAATTTGTAAAAATAAGAATAGAATCATAATTTTAATACCTACAGAATTAAAGGAAAGCATTGTTCTTATATTGAAAACAAATATAAATGTTTTAATTATCAGCAACTTACGCGAAGGTTTAGAAATTCGTTTCCCTTTCAAATTATTAATTGATTGTAGTTGCCATGCAACCAACTCTAAGAATTTTGGTGAAGTAATAAGAAATATAAAAATAGTATCATTTAAATTGAGTTTTCAAGCTTCAGTTTGTCAAACTAGCTGGTAGTAGCGCGCAAATTAATTTAGTCACATTAAAAAGCTATTAATTGGTAAACAAACGTCTAACATTGGTCACTACAAAACTAACTTAAGGACCATTATCGCCTAAAATTTCAACAATTTTAAAAGAAGCTGAGCTTTTGCTAGTACGGGCTGAATTATTGCAGACCGAGTAGATAAGCGAGGTCTGCATCGAACGAGTACACAAAAAAATTCCCAGAGTAATATTTGGTATCCAAGTCTTCGTTTAATCTACCTCCTAAGATTAACAACCCGTACACTTCTCACTTTAATGTTTTATGTTGACAATAATTAAGCACATTTTTCTAATTTTGCATGCAAGTTTAATTTATCACTTTATTACGTATAGGTAATTGATGCCAAAATAAAATAGTTAAAGATGATTTCAATTTATAAAAATTTTCTCATGGATAATATAGGAGACTAGATCCTAGATTAGCACTGACAGTTAATGATAACGTTAGCTGTACTAGTCGAAAATGGTGTCTGCAAATTACTAATAAATCAATCATAATTTTTAATCCTACATTCATTTGCATTAAATTACGTTGTAATTACAATACACATTTAGGCTTTCAACGTATTAATTGAAGCCAAACTCAAATTCTAGTTAAGGTTGTTACATTTTCTTTTATAATTAATTTTATTTTTTCTAAATAATTTAAATCAATTTACATTTGCATTTCAAATAATAGTATATTCACAATAAATTCAATTTCACAGCATCACCAATTATAGGAAAAATTTAATCATAATAAATAATCTAATTTAAATATATAAAATAATTTAGTCATAATAAACATCTTATAATATAATTATACCAGGTAGCTAACTACGGTTAAATAATATCTAACATATCTTAAGATATAAATACATAAAGGGAGAAATTAACGCAAAGAGAACATCATCATATATAATACTTAAACTATTACAGACTGAGTAAATTGGTGATATCATTATATATTTGTGTGTACAGTTTGTAAATAAAAGGTCTTCTGCTGCCTACTATTGTATTGAGGATTTCGAAAATTTAGTTCCTGTAAGAGACATGAACAGTCAATGTTACCATTTACTAACTTGTATAAAAATGTAAGGCCTACACAAATCCTTCTGAGATCACACGATGGGACATTAAAAGGCCTTAAAAGAATATTGTACTCAAATCCCCTAACTGGGTAATATCCATATGTTTTGAACCACAAACATTTTAAATATCGTTTCTGAACATCCTCGATATGCTTTTTATTCCGCTTGTAAAGGGGGTTCTTAATAAGAGAACCATATTCGATTTTAAAACGCACTAGAGCAAAATATAGAATCTCTATTGTTACAATATTTTTAAATTTCTTACAATTTCGTACAATAAAACCGAGATATTTGTAGACATCAGATAGTTTCATTAATGTGATTGTTAAACGTTAATTATGTATCAAATCAAATCTTTGTGCACCTGGTAAGTGATGTTCGATTGATACTATAAGTAAATGCGAGAGTGATCTGAAAACTAAGGTAAACGTAATGCAAAATAAAGTACTTGGTTCAAGTTTTTACATTTATTTTTCGGCATAGTCCCCTTTTAAGTCGATGCACTTGTTCCAACTATGTTCAAGTCACTATACTAGGATGAATCAAACGCCTCAAAATAATCATTTATTTCTACAATCACTTACTCATTAGATGAAAATCTCTTTCCACCTAGCCATTTGTTCAAGTTTGGAAACAAGAAAAAGACATATGGAGCTAAGTCTGGACTGTAAGGTGCATAAAGAAGCATTTAGAATCGTAATTCAACTAATTTTGCCGTGACAATGTTTGATGAATGAGCCGGTGCATTGTCATCATGAAATGACACTTCCTTTCTTGCCAAATGCGGTAGTTTTTCTTTTAATTTTTTCAATCAGCTGGTCCAATAACGATGTGTAGTACTCGCTTGTGATTATTTTGTCCTTTTTTAGATAATCTATAAAGATAACGTCACGAGCATACCAAAATAGGTCGCCATAACCTGGTTAGCTGATGGAATCACTTTTGCTTTCTTCGGTGTACTGTGACCGGCTTCTACCCATTGTTTGGATTGAAATTTTGTTTCGGGGGTATAGTGGTGTATCCACGTTTCGTCAACGCTAATAAATCGACGAAAAAATTCGGCGAGATTCTGGTTAAAAAGGGATAAACGGCACTCAGAGGTTGTTACGCGGATTCGTTTTTGGTCCACAGTTGGCAGATGCAGCACCCATTTTGCTGACAGCTTTCTCATACCCAAGTGTTTATGTAAAATATGACCAACACGTTCTTCAGATATACATATAGCGTCTGCTATCACACACACCTTTAATCAACGATCATTTAAAACAAGCTTATGAATTTTGGTGATCATTTTGTAAGTAGTAACCTCTTTCAGAGGACCTGATCTTGTTTCACATTTGGTGCTCGTACGGCCACATTTAAATTCATTCACCCAGAAACAAACTGTCTTAAATGATGGCACAGATTCTCCTTGAACATTAGCTAACTTTTCTTTAATCTCTTTGGGTTTTTTCCCAGCGATATGGAAGTGTTTAATCACAGCACAAAATTCTCTTTTGTCTATGTTTACAAATCAACGTAACATGTTTACTTTAAACAACTGTAAGAGACAAAGAACGCAACGTACTTGACTGAAACTTTGACAGCTGTCTTATAAGATACGATAAATTTGACAAATGACACGCATGCCTAGATTATGGCGCCACCTCTATGTTAGTTACCTCACTAATCAGATTGCCCTCGTATAATGGAAATGGTTTTGCAAGTACATGAGACTACTGTATATTTGTTTACATTCAAAAGCAGTTAGTTTGTATCACACCACTTAGAAAAATTATTCAAGTGAGTTTATAGTTCTACGCTATTTAAATAGGATTCTATTGGTAAAAATAGTTTTATATCATCTGCATACATTAATATAGTTGATTTGATATTTTGGCATGTATGATTAATGAAAATAGCGAAGAGTAACGGTCCCAAATTAGAACCTTGAGGTACTCCCTGAGGTACTTCAGATTTGTATCCGTTATACACCATATAGTGAGGTTTTTGTATCAAGTATGTATTGATTAATGTAACAGGCGGTATGCTAAATCCATAATATTTCAGTTTCTATAATAATATATTAAAGCTAACACGATTAATTATAGAAATAAGTATATTTTGAATTATTTATCGTTTTAATTTCCGGTTACTATTTCTGAATTTCATAATGATATAGGAAATGTTCACTAAATTATTATTTACTTATAACAATTGTCGTTAAATTATGTAATACTCTGGTTATAATTTGTTTTATATTTTCAATTTAAACCACTTGGAACACTTTATACATTACAGATTGTATTTACTTCTTTAAACTACATCATTTTACGTTATTTCCAGTATTTGATTTTCATATAAAAAGTATAACTCGAATTTAACCATTTGACGGATGTTATTTGTATTCAGAAATAAATTAACGTAGATTGAATTTCATGCGAGTTTAGCTATACTTTGATTTATTACTACTACTACTACTATTACTACAATCATGCCATTCCCTTAGCGGGGTAGGCAAAACCCACCACCTTCAAAACCACTTCATGCACCCGCCAACCCCCCTCACTACCACCGCCCTTCACCCAAACTCCCAGCACTCTACAGTATCCACACCATCCCACTATTACTGACGAATCCTACTATCTCTACTATCACCCATTCACTATTTTCCTCCATTCCTTTCTGTCCTTACACACTTCTTTTGCGTTTTTGGCAAGCTCTCCTATGCTTTGCGCTCTTTATTCTCTTTCCTTTTACAATTTCTTCAATCATATTCAACGACCTCTTTCTCGGTCTACCCCTACCCAGTTTTCCATTCATACCTGTCTCATATATTCTCTTTGTTAAGCGCTCATTACTCATTCGTTCCATATGTCCAAACCATCTTAACGCACCTCTTTTGTACAGTTCAGGCAGCGTCTCCTTCGCCTGGCACGTATCCATCGCCCATTCATTCCTTACTCTATCACGTCTCATTTTTCCGCATTCAGCTCTTAGGTACCTCATACTTACGGCGTTTATTTTACTCATATGCTTCTTCTGGCATACCCAAGTCTCACTGCCATATAAAACAGTTGGAACAAATAC